>JAGKTI010018631.1:0-17559 GCA_018397915.1 Birgus latro | reverse complement strand
TGATTAGGTGTACTCGTACTTTGGTGTTATTAAACAGCAGTTAGGGCAGAGGCATGCGTGTAGTTACACTCTTGTAAACTGGTGCTAGGCTCAGGACACAGGAGGCTTGTGTGCTCGCAGGCTACGAGTGACTGAGGACAGAGGTTTAGGACATAACATTTAACACACCATTCGTGAAGGCTGAGAAACCTGACTTTTCCTAGAGGGGAAATGAGAGAGGAAGCAGGATGCACATGTGGTCAGCACTGCTCCTCTCTGGTGAAAAAGATTATACAACCTGTCGTTGGTCAAAACAAATTTGAGAATGTTGAATGGTCGTTTTGAGTGACACATGTAATGCGTACACAGTATTGGAGTAAAGTCATGAACATGTTACCAATAAGCTACCCCTCGTAAGGACATTCTACCAACAGAATCACTCATCTGTGAAACACAGACTTTGTTGTATGCAGGGTATACAAAGAGGGTAGAGGGAGAGTAAGAATAGAACAGGTGAAATAAGAGAAAAGGTGAAAGGTAGGCCTATTGCCTCTCGAAACAACCCTACATTGCAGGTTGTAACTGTCCCTTGACGATCTTCTTTGGCTGTGAATGTGTGTGTGTGTGTGTGTGTGTGTGTGTGTGTGTGTGTGTGTGTGAACTTATCAATCTATAGCCTTGTAGTCCTGACATCACTCATCGGGGAGGAAGTAACCCGAGGAGGTCCCAGCAGATTTGGGTCGATGGAGTTTGTTGTGAGACAGTTACTTGAATAAAAGTTAAGAGCTTGGCGTGACCCGAGTAGCTTATTGTTGTTTGTGCTAGCTGCTGTCCTCCTACTTTACTTTCCTACTCCCTTTCCCTCTCTCCTTGTCTAACTCACGTTCTCTCCTGTCCTACTCTGTCTCACTCTGTCTGACTCTTTCACTGTCTCTGTCTGTCTAACCTTCCTACATGTGATATCTGACTTTATCTCCCTCTAGCTTCCGGCTAAGGTGTGTGGGCGTACGTGTGCGTACGTTTGTGCGTGTGTGCGTTTCGATCATGCTTCCGGGGTATGATCAAGAGTGTTTGGCATTCATGATTCGTCTAGGCAATGGGATGTGTTCTCCAACTCTTCCTGGAGAGCACAGACATAACTACTTGTTTTACATATTGTTACCTATAACTATACATTTACATACCGTACTTACATATAGTACTGTTATAACATTATGCCTATAACTGCATTTTCAAAATGGCAACACAGTGCTTGACAGTTTAGTGACATTGCTGAAACTATTCGAAATCAGCTAACTACCCATCTGGTGCTCAGAAAACGGCCTACATTTGTAATAATAATAATAATAATAGTAATGAAAACTCTATTTCAGAGGCACATTCAGCCAGTTCCTTTTGATTTAGAGGCTATCTACTGTAAACAGAGCACAATTTGGCCATAAATGACTGAGTATTATTAATTCCAAGAGCTTTTGTCACCAAGTCACCCACTATAAGTTCTTATCTGTGATTAAAACAGTCCCATACCATCACGCCAGGGTAATGTTTCTTCAGAATTGTAGCAACACCAGATCTGACACCAAGAAATTTTTGACAAATTTTACCACTTATCTGCTTGATGTGCTGACAATTATCCTTCCTTAAATTAATAGCTATGTAATCATGATGTATGTAGCACTAGCACAGGAATGCAGTCCAAATCCAATGTCGATACCATTATTGTTCTGAAGTTCCAGTAAGTCTAAGTGATCAGAGTTGGATCTGTCATTCTTTGGTAAATAATATGCAGTATGAAAAATTTTATGAGTTGCCTTTAGATGCGAAACATTCTTGGTGTCAGACAGTTATCTAGGAACATCTTCATAAACTTAATTTTCAACACTTGGGTCAGCAATGTGAGGTTTTTATAGTTTTTGATCATTTTTTTAAATTCTGAGACTTCAAGCGTATACTAGCCTCGATAAGCTCCATAATAGGATATCTGGGACATTTGCCATTCATTTGACGGCTTCAAAGCCTGAGAAGTAAAAGTGTCCTATGTTTGCACAAACTTTACACTCAAGTTTATCACTCATGATGTCTGACACTTTCCCCCGTTTTCTTTCACATTTCTTCAGACCAAACGCCTGGACAGGGATACATGCATGACTTCGAAGCACTGTTACTTTCAGAACTGCATTTGGGCCCGGTTAAGCAGTTTGAACTATTATCAGTCTCTTGTACGTATTTTTGTTACACTTCTCGGCTTGTTTATGAAAGATAGATGTTAATGTTGTCTGCTAAGAAGCCATGGCGTTGTTGGTGAGGAACATTAACTTTTGTATTAGAGATAATCACTGATGTAGCTCTACTAATGCAACTGAATCAGAGCAGGCTTAGCAGTGTTGCTAAGCAATTATTTCTTAAAAATGCAAGATTTGTCCTTAAATCTGGCAAATTGTACAGATTATATTTTAAAAATCCAAGTTAAAAAATTATAAATAAACCAAGTTTTCTTAATACTTTTAGCCACCTATGCTGGTACCATATAATCAAGTATGAAAACGTCTTATTAATTATTGGTAATGCGGCACAAATATTGCTGAATATTAGCATCATAAGCGATAAGTTAGCAACTCTGTCTCGTATTGTTTCTGGCCCAGAAACGTTTGGACAGGAAGTGTACCTGTGAGTGTCGATACTCACAATGTCCACACACATCGGGTATAACATGGTTAGACCAATACAAATCCTATCTAGCCTTTCACAATATACAATTGTAAGAAGCTTAAATCTTTACGTAAATTATTATCGTATTTCGTATCTACACTAATAATAAAAGAAAAATATTGTATTTTGGAACTGACAAATGTTATTTCCTATATTTAGATAGATGCCAGAGCGGCGCTCCAGTGAGCTCTGGCAGCAGTGGACCTCTGCATACACTTCATATTATGCTGAAACCACTGTGAGGAAATGTATGCAAACTTACCACAGGAGAATTTAAAATGAAGACAGTAAGCACTTTCCTATATTTCATCTTTAAACGCAGACATGAGGATGGAGGTCTTGCAACACAGCTGCAGCAGGGAAGGATACACAGAACGAAGAGGGACCTAATGACCTGACTTGACCTCACCTCGGCTGAACTTGCATAGAAAGCAATACAAACAATGTTGGTTTGGAGAATACTGCACTACAGTCAGTTCTGTTCACAATTTGTCGCATTTAAAATGGCCATGGCGCATGTTTACATTATTCTCATAAATGCCAGAAATTAAGCTTGTTTCAGTTACATTTCTTACATCGAAGCGTTTTGCCCTTGCTAGTACCTTGGAACCTGCCCAGTCAGTGTGGTGATCAGCGGATGCTTTGTGTTGGAATAAGCCACTACTCTATTGGGCTGTCATTATACTTATGGTGTAATATCTTGATTTCCAAATCTTTCCCAGGTTGTCCTCTGTAAATTGTATTTCAGATTTTGCATGGAATTTTATATACAACATCTGAATTGTTTGATGGGCTGTTTTTGATGATGGTTTTCTTGATGGTATTCTCATATTTGAAAGCTACAGTACATGTATATTAGGTTTTTTTTTTTCAATATAAGAACAATACCAAGAAAACTTCCGTGGATGGGGAGAACAAGGGTTCTGTGGTTGGATTGGAGTTCTGATCTATTGGTTTTGCCTCCATAAAGGTGTTTCCTTGCTGTATAATGGGTCAGTATGCTGAGTGGATACTTTTCTTCTGTATGCTCTGAATCACTTGTAGTCTTCATCTTCAAATTCAGGTTCTGAAATCCTAAATGTTCTCAGGTACGTAGATAAGAAGATAGATCATTTTACATTAATGTAAATAATTCGAATAATAAGGGATAAAGGGCTGTACATTTATATATTTTCTGTATACCTTAGTCCTCTGAACACCTTTATCCCCGATGACCCCTACATCCAAGAAGGGCAGTTATTATCCACTTCCACTTCATAAGTAAACTTTATGGATGGGGCTAGGGAATTGAGCTGAAGTAGAAATTTATTAGTAGGAAGACTGTTAAGCCAAAAGCAAAGAATGGCATCGAAGTATCGGAGCCAGACTATGTCCATTTTCGAAGTCAACAAATTACTCTCAAAGTTCTCCATGTATATATTTACCAGCACAAGGGAGAGGGGATTACCCATGACCATACCAAATTTTTACATCGCCCGGGACGGAGTCCGACGAGGTATTGTTTTTGGTCGAGTTTCTTTGTTTATTTGTTTCATTGTTAGCAGCCTTATGAAAAAACGGGTGAATGAAATTACATGTAACATTCAGGATGTGGGCACCGGTCCAAAACGAAGTGATTAGATTATGGAGGTAATCGACTGACCTTGAAAGGTTAAAATCAAGATCACGGATTTTCAGAGAGCTATAACTTGAAACCGGTTGAAGATGAGATATTTACTATTATCAACTTACAGGAACTCCCATATGAGCTTTTGTACGGCACCAACATCTTTGACCTTGAGTGAAATTGAAAGGTCAAAATCAAGGGCACGGATTTTCAGAGAGTATAAATTGAAACCGGTTGAAGATTACTATTATCAACATACTGGAACTCCCATATGGGCTTTTGTGCGGCACCAACATCTTTGACCTTGAGTGACCTTGAAAGGTCAAACTCAAAGTCACGGATATTCAGGGAGCTATAACTCGAAACTGGTTGCAGATAGATATTTACTACTATCAACATATAAGAAGTCCCATATGGGCTTGTAATTGGTACCATGGCCTTTGATTTTAAGTGACCTGGATAGGTCATGCTCAAGGTCATGGATATTCAGGGGGCTATAACTCAAAAGTGGTTGAAGAAAGAGATGTTTACCATTATCAGCATATTGGAAGTCCCATTAATTGGTACAATGACCTTTGACCTTGAATGACCTTGAAAGATCAAACTCACGGTCACGGATATGCAGGGGGCTTTAACTGGAATCTGGTTACAGTTGGCATTGACAGATAACACGTTCCATTTCACTTGTGCCATTACCTTTAGACTTTAATTCGTTTTCTGACACTAAATAGCAGTACCGATTCAGTATTTAACAGCAATAAAATCATTGCTGTCTGGCGAGGTTTGCTGTGCTTGGCACCACTTGTTTTGTATAATGTTTACCATAAAAAAAAAACAATGATGAATTATTTCCCCACAGCCTTATTAGTTTAACTCTCCTCAGGCACACCTCGGTCTGACAGACCCGGTCGATTTTTTTGACGCTATAGTTCAGTAACTTACAGATGCCTGTGACCCCTATCCGTCTCCATAGCTTTCCGACTTTTTGCGCCCATGCAGGTTGTAGGGGAGTTACTTTCGTGTCACTATGTTTTTGCATTATATCACTCAGAATTGCATGTCGGGTCTGTGAGTCCCAGGTGTACCTGAAGAGGGGAGGGTATTTTTTCTCTCCTAGTTTGTAGGTTGTTTTTATGCTGTGTGGGATGCACTGTGCCCATAATGAAGGACCTCCATTCTTTTAAGTTGTGACACAAGTGCTCGGCTCATAGTGTTCTTTGTATTTTTGTATGGCTACTACTAAAAAAACAAAAAAATAAAAATTGTTCGACATTTTCTTATCATCATCATCTAATCCTATGTTGCCCCATGAGAATCGTAGGAGCCCGGGGCTTGGCAAGTTGGTCCTGACATTTAAGATGAGAGTGACCAGCCTCACTCATCCCTGGGTTGCATTATGTGAGCAATAAACCCCAACCACCCTTTGAATATAAACCTAAACAGGCTCAGTCCGACTGGAGCGCATTAATTACCCACTAAACCACCAGGCGTCATAATTTGGATATATGGTTACCACCCAGCAGAGAAAATGGTTTCCTGGTGTACAGGAAACCATTTGACTTGTCACTCAGTGCAACTATATAACTAGGTGTATATTACTAGGTAGCTTATTCCATTCGTCCACTTTTCTATTGTCAAACTAGTATCTACCTACCTCCACACTTAAACGGAATTTATCTAGTTTGAAACCATTAGTTCGAGTTGTGTCCTGTATGATCACTTTTAGTAGCTTGCTAATGTCTTCCCTATTTATTCCTTTCATCAACTTAAACACTTCAGATAAGTCTTCGCCTTTCTAGTGAAAGCATATCCAGTCGTTTCAGTTTTTGTGCATATAAAAGATTTGGTGGGTGAGGGAGAGCCTTCTTCTTATCCAGCCTTGTCTTTTTCTTGTAGTTTAATTTCTCTTGTAGGAGCTGCCTAGCATGGGCCAACTGGCCTACTGCAGTTATCTTCTTATGTTCGTATGGTAAAATGAATATAATGTATCATTTTTGTCATTCGTCCCTGTATTTCGAATTTATACCCATTCATGCCTCGTACAATAAAGTATAGGACCTCATTTGCTTTATTTTTCACATTAATTTAATGTAGCGTTGGTTAGAGGCCTTTACAAACCATAAATCAAGGATCTGTCTCGCATTCCAATTTACCTGGGATGGTCTTGCCCACGTTAATTACGCTACATTCTTCTACGTTAAATTCCATCTGCCAGACTTTAGACAATCTGTATAATTATATCAGGGTCCTTTTGAAGGTTAACACAGTCATCAGTCCCAATATTGTGTCATCGGCAAATTTGCTATTACTACTTGTGATTTGTAAGTCGAGATCATACATACATGCATAAATATCAATATCTATATCTGTCTCTCTCTCTCTCTCTCTTTCTCTCTCTCTCTCTCTCTCTCTCTGTCTCTGTAATCCATATATATAATGCATATATATAATATATATAATATATTTATAAATTTAGGGACCGGGTACTGACCCATGTGGTGTGCACTGTTGTGTACGGTACTACCGGTAATCCACAGTCCTACTTAGTGCCATGTATTGAAACTGCTTTCGTCCTGTCAGTTAGAATTCTATCCATTATAAGATATTACCGTCTATACCGTATGTTCGAACCTTTCTAACTAACCTTTCGTGTGGAACCCAATCGAAAGCTTTACTAAAGTCCAGATAAGCGATATTGTACGTTTTATCGCTACCTATCGCCTCCGAGCCTTAGATAGGGTGGTCCCCCCCCCAAAAAAAAAAAATCAAGCTGGAAATCAGGCACTCTCTCATTTTGTTAGACCTACCAGTCGATTCACTAGTGCAAAATTTCAGAATTCTAGAGGTATATCAAGACAGTGCTCAATGAGTCTCAAATATTACACAAAATCGCAAAGCTAGCAAAAATCTGCTGAAAGGGATACGTTCATAAAAGTTCTCATCATAATTGCAGTATTAGTTGTCTTGAATGTTTGATATCCGCAGTGCATCAGTAACACCTGATGTATATGTGTCACCTCTCTGGTGAATGTATTCACAATCGTTATGTGCTACAAGACCATCATAGTACCCAGTGCATACTTTACAATGGAGTCTTGTGTTGGAAGATGCCATAACTAGTAGAACACAGCGGCTGATTTGTTGTTAGTATGAAGATTGTTGCAGTAATATTGAAGTTGACACTGGACAGTTCCTAAGCACATCAGCAATGATATCAACTCGTCAGAAAAGTGACATTTTCTTGATTGGTCCTAGTAACTTTTTACCACTACGGCTGAAGCAACTTCCCACAATAAGACAAGTACTGCAAAGGTTCCACTATCAATTACAGGAAGTACTGTCAGAAATGCTAGTCATATGACAAGTAAGGAGTTGATGGTCCTTTGGCATGAAGCTGCCATTCCTACTATCCTTGAAAAACATGTAACTGAGAAATTAGAAAAATACCATACGACCTCGTTGCTGCTGAAGAAACACAGAGGAAGATGTTCTGAAACTCAGAGAAATAGAGAGAGGGAGTATGCTGCAACTTGAGATTCTCTATTTGACATTGCTCATTCTGATGCACTAACTATGATCAAGATCAAAGAAGATAAAGAATTTCTCACTGATCAAAGACAAGACCGGAAAATGTATATGAGTACTGAAGACAAGGAACTGGCCAAAAAGAAAGAAAGAACCCAAAAACAAAAAATGAAGAAAAGCGTCAACAGAAGGCTATTGCTGCAGCCACCTCAACAGCAAACAGTGTTTGCATGACTGATGAAACTGACAACTCAGATGATACAAACGATTCAGATGTTAATTTTGCACCAAGTCGTTCTTCAGAACTGGCAATTAACTACCAGGATGCAAAACCAAAGAACCAGCAAATTCCAACATCCCAGCTATATACCAAACATGTGACAGGAGCTTTGAACTGAAACAAAACATCTGATCGAGAGGTGGTTCGTTTAATGGCTCCACTTGCAGCTGCTCTTGGTCATGATCCCTCTTCTCTTCCCATTTCCAATAGCACCATCCACAGAGTCTGAAAGAAAGCAAGACAAGATCATGCAGAATTAGCAAGAGCAGAGTTTGTGCCGGAATACCCTCTAGTCATACACTAGGATGACAAGATTCCGCCTCAAATTGTTGGAATAGGAGAAATTGACCACCTCCCCGTGCTGGTGTCTGGAGATGGAATAGATACGCTTCTTGGTGTGCCAAAGATATCCTCTGGAAAGGCAGAATATGAAGCCAAAGCTATTTATGATCTGGTGCAGTGGAACCTGGTAGACAAAGTGCAGGCAATGAGCTTTGACAGCACATCTGTAAATACTGGTCGAATCAATGGAGTATGCACTCGTCTTGAGAAGATGCTTGGTAGAGAACTACATTGGTTTGCCTGTCGCCATCATGTTATGGAACTGGATCTTGCAAAACCATTTTCGTTTGTTTTGGACCATCAAGCTCACCAGATATTCCTCTCAACCATGAAAACTTTTAGGCCTTGGAGCTAAATGATGGAGTTGACAGCTCTGTGAAATCAACAGTAACTGTTCTCAAAGATGTGACTGGCCAGGAATTGCTCATCAGGGATTATTACCAAGAACTGGTTGAACTGACGATGATTGTGCTGGGAAGTCCACCCGAGCAAACTCACTGGCGAACACCAGGGCCTGTCCACTACGCAAGGTGGATGGTTAAGCTGCTTTACGCCATCAAAATATATTTCTTTCGTAATCAGCAAGACGTCTTTCATCTGACAAAGAATGAGCAACGTCACCTTCAGCCGTTTGTACAGTTTGGTACACTCCTTTACACTAGAGCATGGATAGAAGCCCCCCTTGTAGCTGAGGCACCTGCTGGTGAGTTGGCATTCTGGGCTGATCTTGACAAATACAAAGCCATTGAAGGTGAGATTGCCACTGATGTAATGAAAGCCCTGGAGCACCACTTGTGGTACCTGTCAGATGAGCTTGTGGGTCTCGCATTTTTCTCTGACAGAGTTCCAGCAACAGAGAAAGCCAAGAGAGTGAAAGCTATGAGCAGAGAACCTTGAATAAGCCATGTGAGAGGTGACCCGCCCACTCTATCAAAAGAAACAAGTCTGGGAGATTAGGCAAGCAAGCGGACCATGAACATTTTACATACCTGAAAATTGGAGAGTCATTTCTTATGCTTCCGCCGGATTCATGTAACACAAACGATGATTATCTGCAAGGAATAGAGCGAATAAGTAAGTTGAGGTTGATGAATGACACTACTGAGCGTGCTGTAAAGCTCTTTGAAGACTATAACTGTCTTAGTACCAATGATGAGGAAGAGAAGCAGTTTGTCCTGCAAGTTGTTGAAGCAAATCGGAAAGCTATTCTCACTCAAAATACAAAGGCGTTTGTTATTGCCACTGGTATGAAATACTGACTGGCATTAAGAATCCTGGTCTGATAAGTGTACGAGACTTAAGCTCACTAAAATTTGTGTTATTGATATTATTATTCCATACGATTCTTTTGATTTTCATTGTAAGTTTCGTATTATTGGAGTAAACATCTATCTCACCAACATCATGGTTGTTGGTAATACATGGCACCATAATTCTGATACTGTATGGCTCTTGAGCACTGTCTTCTAGATGCAGTAGGAAACTAAAATAATGACGATATTATACCAATGACAAACTTAACAAAATGAGGGGGTGCACTGACTTGTATCATGAAGTTCAATTTTTGTCATATACATGTGGACCACCCTAATTGACATTTTATAGAAAAGTGAGAAAGGAGAAGAAAAGACTATCATAGTGTAACCTGAAAAGGAAAAAGAATGAATTAGTACTAGTTATAAGATTTTTTTTTTCTATATCCATCCCATATTTGTTGTATGCTTGAAACTATTGATGGAAGAGACAGCAACTACGTTACAAGGTAGCTTACTCCCTTCGTCGACTACTCTATTGCCAAAATATGTTCTACCTATTTCCTTCCTAGAACGGAATTTTTCTAGTCTGAAAAAAAATTACTTCTAGTTTTATCGTGTATGCTCACTTTAAGTACCTTACTAATATCTCCCTTATTTATGCCCTTCATCCACTTAAACACCTCAGTTAAGTCTTCCCTTACTCTACGCCTCTCTAGTGAGTGCAGATTTAGTCGTTTTAGTCTGTCTTCATATGACAGGTTCCGAACATCATGTATCATTTTTGTCAATCTCTGTACATTTTCTAACGAATTTATTATCCATTCTATAGTGAGGACACCAAAATTACACGGCGTAGTCTAAATGTGGCCTTACTAATACTAGATAAAGTTGCAATATTACCTTAGGTGTCCTATTGCTCACGCTTCTCGAAATAAATCCTAGCACCCTATTTGCTTTATTTCTCACGTTAATAAACTGTTGCCTTGGATTGAGGTTTTTACTAACCATAACTCCTAGATCTCTCTCACATCCTGATTTACTAATTGCTCTGTTATCCAAGTTGCATTTAGTATCTCCAGTGATCTTGCTTACATTAAGTACTTTACATTTTACAACGTTAAATTCCATTTGCCAAGTTTTAGACCATTTGGACAATAAATCAAGATCCTTTTGTAAGTTACGGCAATCGTCAGTCGAGTTAATGATACACCCTATCTTTGTGTCATAGGCAAATTTGCTAATTCTTCTAGATTATTTATATATGTGATAAATAATAAGGGACCGAGTATTGAATCCTGTGGTACACAGCTATTTACTAATCCCCAATCCGACTTAGTTCCATTAATTAATTATCTCTGGTTTCGTCTGAGCATTGTGAGACCTCTGGTAATTACCATCTGTACCTGATCTGACCTCCTTGATTGTGTGTGTGTGTGTGTGTGTGTGTAGTAGTAGTAGTAGTAGTAGTAGTAGTAGTAATAGTAGCAGTAGTTGTGGTAGTAGTACGGTAGGAGGAGGAGGAGGAGGAGGTGGGTCGGAAAGTTAGACCAAGGACGGATGGGGTAAGGGGAGAGAGGGGCAGGGGGCAGCGCCTGTTCAGACACTGATTGACAAGGAGGTTATAATCGCAGGTCAGGAAGGGCAGAGGCAAGGCCTAGTAAAACAGTTCAGCTGATGCATAGGTCCCCAGGGACATCACGCTCGCCACTCGCTTGGCTGAGTGTATCCCCCTCTTAGATGTATCCAGGCACAGAAATATGAGGCTACTCTGATGTTATTTTTTGTCTGTGTCATATATTCACGTAATCCATAACAATGGCAAGTAACTCTTCTGTATATGGTTTGTTTATCAGTAAGCCGAAAACAAAAGGCACAATGTTCCAAGGGAAAAAACTTACAGAGAGAAGTGTACAAATGCTTGTTTTCGTGCAGACAAAGTGAATTCATACAAAGCACACATCTGCTCTATACAATTCAATGAAAACGATTCCATAGATGGCATGAAATATCAATGATTTGGTGTTGGAAGACCGAAAAACCAACGATCATTGAAGAAGAAAGCTGTCCCATCTCTTTTGTCAAATGGTTTGATTAGCATACTAAGCTACATTAAAAAAATGTTTTCACTTGTGTGCAATAGTAAGAGGTGTGTGTGTATGTGAAGGCAAAGTAATTTGTTGTGGGACAGAGCTGTGTTTGTGTGTGGCTGCAGGTGTATAGCATTACCAGTTATATGTGCAGGTATGGCTTTATATGTGAAGGTCCAGTGATAGAGGTGTGTGTATGTGAGGGTAGAGCAGTATGTGGTAGGACAGGGCTGTGTGTGTCAGGCTGCAGCATCATTTGTGAAGATACAACATTATGTGTGCACGTATGGGATTATTTATGTAGGCAGGGAATTATTTATGAAGGTACAGCAATAATTTTGTGGGTGTGGTATTATTTGTTCAGTAAAGCATTATTTATGTGGGCATTGCATTATTTGTGTGCATATAGCATTATTTGTAAGAGTACAACATTACTTGCTGATATAAAGTCATGCTTAATGAAGAAATCATTATTAATTGTATGAAAAGGCTTAATAAGTGGTGTAATGCTACATTTGTCCTTGTGAAGTTTCAGCCATCAGGGTACCAGAAGAGTTGATTGGGAGGTCTGAAGGACCAGTGAAACGAGGACTGAAGAGAACATTAACAGAGATGTTAAACAGCTTTGGTACGGAAGTAGATGACAGTACTTGTAAAACAAACAGAAATGATACAGAACCAGTAAACCAAAAGTTGATGGAGCATGTACAATATTTACAGAGAAGCCTGGTGGTCTGAGGTACCGTTTCTCAACATACAAGAAGATCTAAAGCATACAGTAAAGAAACTAGAATAGGAAATGTATAGCTGGCCACACTCCCGCGAGGTCCACCCACCGTTGTCAACGCTGGCCGAGATACTAACCTCGAAACACTAGTAGTGAGCTCCGCTCGAAGCATTCGCTGGTGGGAGGGAGTGGTACGGAGGGGGGGGGGGTTGGGGGGGGGAGGGGGGGTGGGAGGGAGAGGGGGGGGTTGGAGGAGGGGGGGGGGGATACCTATACACGAGAGGTGAGGGATGACGTAAGAGACAGCTGAGTGGAAGCTTTGATAAGATACGAAAATATTCCTGGTAACCAATTATTTATATTTTGATACCTTTATTGTCAAGGTTTAGACCCTGTGAAATAGTGACACAATAACTGCTTGGAAATCATGAACCAGAACGCTGTTATTAAATATAGCATTTGTGAAACCTTAATATTGCATGTGGCAACTGCTGACACCACTAGCACACACCTCTATGTCATCCTTACCTAACAGTCTATAAAAGTGGACTCGCATTATCCCTCACGTGATAGCAAGAGTGCGATATTCTAGATATCGTAAAGTAGCCTATTTCATTCATCATAACCAGAAAGAACTTATTATAATTTCTCAAGCCCCTAGGTGACTGTATTGCATCAGAATGTGTTAATTAATATAGTCAGACTGTAGATAATATTTTTTATTATTACAGTATAGTAATAATAGTATCAGATGAATATCCAAGTAACCCACCCGTGTCTGCTGTCACTTCCTGTAAAAGAACAATAACAAGTTACAGTCTGCACATTTCCTAATGTAATTAGAAATTTTCTTTATCACACGCGTATTTCCTGATGTAATTATAATTGTTCTTTATCACACTAAGTGCTTCCTGGTGTTCAGTTAAAATAACTTTCAACATGAGGTAGCAACAAAAAAGGTATTAGAAATAATTACTCACACCATGCCAATAAATTCAATAATCTTGAGAGAATGGGAACAATTACGTATAGATCTAAACATCAACATTTTGAGTCACAAGCATAAACCAAGAGGATTAAATTTGCCCTTACTAAAAATATTTATACCCAGAACCGAGTCCATCCTCCGTCCTTCTCGATGACCGCCTGCAAGCGATCAGGCATGGACATTACCAGACTCCTCGCAAGGTCTTGGTCCCCTCGCAGCAATTCCCACTGCGTCTTCGTATGGTCCATCAATTCGGCAGCAGTCCTCTCCCTCTCCGGCTCCCAGGTGTTCACGATAGAACCCCACAGATTTTCTATGGGGTTCATATCACACCCTTTGCTAGGCCAGTCCAGGACCTGTAAGTTCTGGTTAGTGTGTAACCATTGCTGAACCACTCTCGCCATGTGGACAGGACGGTCGTGAACGAAAATCACAGGGCCGGGAGGGAAAGGAAAATTCCTCTCTCTGAGGGATGGGAGGAAACTGTTTTGTTAGACATTACATATTTGTGAGCAGTGAAGCGGCCGTCGAGCTGGAAGATGTCACCCAGACCATGTAGAGTCATGTAGCCCCACACATTTACCGTGACTCTTCCACTTCGTGCCTCCTCATAAATGTGTCTCCAGTCATATCTGTATGATACACGCCACACCAAAATTAAATGCTAGCGAAGTTTATCAACTGGGCAAAGCTTCCCATCCGGTAATTATTAATCCCCTTTCCCAAACCTAATATATACTCCGAGATTATATGTATTTTATTTAATGTATTTCATAATTCAAATACCTGCTTATTGACGAACAATAAGGTAGCAGCATGACGAAGCAAGAGTAGTTAAATTACTTTTTTTTCCAGGGACTAGCTATTGTGACTGCGAGATGCTTACATATGGCAAAAAAATAGGAACAAGTAATGCTGCAACTGTGCAACTGTGATTAACATTAGAACATTCTATTAAATATTGTAGTTACTTAAAAGTTCTAACCCTTACCTCGTAGAGTTCCGTCTCCATAAATGTATTTTGACGTGGTTGCTGGAAGAGAATGACTTCCCATCTTTGAAGATGGTCTTCTCCCAGAACTCCATCCCCTTGTCTATAAACTGCCGAGCAAAGGCCAGCCTGGCAGCGCGGTGTGTGTCGGTGAATTGCTCTTTCTTGGCCGGCACTCGGTGGTGGATGCCTGCCTGATGTAGCCTATGACGAACAGTTTCGGCTGACACTTCCAACGACAACTCTTCCCTGATCGCCTTGGCATTTTTAAAATGGTCATTTTCAGCTGTCTGAGTGATCTGCTGGTCTTCCTCCTGACTAGTGATTGGCGACCGAGGTCTCCTCTCTCAATACACCAATAAAATAGCCCATTAATTTTATGTATAAGTTAAGCGGCAGAAAGACCTCCCGAAGTCTGGAAGACCTTGTATAATGAGGAAGAGATATTCAAAGAAGAGGGGACAGCAGCTAGATGGAAACAAAGAGGGGAGGAACAGTTTAATTAGGAAATGAAAGGGTGTGGCTGGGGTCCGTAAGGGTGCCATAACCTATAAGTAATAGTACCCCCTATGGGGATTTTGATGTACAGTATAGACAGTTCTATATATTATGCACTTTCTTGCGATCTACAACAAAATGATCATGTGGTCGATCAGTAGAGAGACAATAATCTTAATTTCCCACCAAAATGAATACTCAGATGTTTTTTTCTTTGCCAAAATACGTGCTTTACACATTCGGAAATTTGCAGGCAGAATTAATAAAGACCCTTATCCAAAATAGATTGTTACCAGCATACCCAGGTCATTCAAATTGCCATTGTGATGCCAACGCTCGATCCACTTCTGGACGCAAGATCTTGAGCACCCCACTTGCTGAGCGATGCCCCTACTGCTTATACCCTCCTCGTGCAGAGCAATGATGCGGGCACGCCGTGTGAGCTGGGTGTCGTGGTGGTTCATCACGATGAAGAGTGCAGTCCAGGAATGATATGTTCTTAGCACCACTGACCGTCCACATCGCCTTCGGTACTCGAGGATTGGCTGTGTTCTCATGGCCACAGAATGTGATTAGCTCTCACTGACAGAACCAATGAACTCCTCACTGACTAACACCGCATTTAGGGTCGCAGCTACAACTTGTTTCCTTATTACTGTATATTTTTTTTTACAATTTGAGTAATAATATTGAACGCTATTAAACTTACGGTAGTCGAAATATACGATAAAGACAGGTTTCCACGATTTCCTCAAAGAGAGAAATTGCCCCAATCCCTCCCGGCCCAGTGATGCTCGTTTATGACCAATGTCCAGTTTACATGGTCAGAGTAGTTTAGCGATGGTTAAGGCAATTACTGAAATTTACAGTTCCTGGTCTGGCATACCAAAGGCTGTGAGTATATCCAGGGAACCCTATATATCATTTTTAACTTGTAGGGTAGTCAGATATTGCTATTCCAAAAATTGATTAACAGCATAGAATAACTACCCCTGCTGGGTATAGAAAACCTTGACCTATTAGTGAGGCGAATGTTGGCTCCAATACATTATACCCCGGATATTGGTATTGCAAGGGACGACTGCTCAAGGCATGAAAGACATTGTAGCACGAAGGAGAAGGCGAGAGAGAGAGAGAGAGGAAAAGCAAGCACGAGGGAAAAAAGACTCAAAAAAACCCTAAGTCGTGTAGATGTTTTAGAAATTACCTCAACACATACTTGCATCTTCATTGATTTTATTATCTACAGTGTCGATTAAATGAATTTTTGTATACTCACATTGAAAAACCTTGCAGAACAAGGAAGAAAGAGATAGAGGTAGGAAAGGAGGAACAGCATACACTCGGGGAACAGGAGAAGAGGATTTTTGTAAAGCTGAAATTATTTGGTTCATGACCGATGAGGATCTAAAAATCTGTGTGTGTGTGTGTGTGTGTGTGTGTGTGTGTGTGTGTGTAGAGCTTTAATTTTTCTGATTGAAAACGCAATGCACATTTGATTAATTAATTTATTTATTTTTGCTGTCTAAAGACAGAAGAAATACCAAAGGATTCGTAATGGCTTATAAGGCATGACGTTTTCGTCAAATTCAATGAAACAAGCTACTTAAGAGTATACAGTTTATCACAAGCCTGCTGTCACGTAAGGGATAATGCTAGCCCTGATATCCGACACGACGTTTATAAACTGTTAGGTAACGCTAGATACGGCGGATAATACATGTGTGAGCTAGTGGTATCAGTATTTGCCTCACGCACTATGAAGGTATTCACACATGCTACATTTAATAACGAGCATTATGGTTCATGATTCGTAAGCAGTTATTGTGTTAGTATTTCACAGCATCTAGTGATTGATAATAAAAAGAGCATACAATACGAGTAAAGCAGTCATGTTACCTCGGTTGTCTTTGTGTTGCATCTTTGTGTTACAACTAATAAGTTGATCTAACCTTTATTGATGTTAATACCAATTGACATGAATGTCAAAATACAAATGATTGGTAACGGGGTAAATTTTCGTACTTTCATTAAGATTCCACTCGTCGCTCCCCTCCTCAGGTCATCTCTCACCTCTCGTGTAGTAGTCAGGCAACCTCCCTACCCTCCTCAAACCCCCCATTCCCCCCTCAAACCTCCCTCCTTATTTCTCCCTCCCACCACTGAATGCTTCGAACGGAGCTCACTACAAGTGTTTCGAGATTACCATCCCGCCCAGTGTTGGCAGTGCTGAGTTTACCTCGCGGGAGTGTGGCCAGCTGTACCATGTTAGGGAAGAAAATCTTCCACTAGGTGCTGAAATCATTTCTATTCTAAAATAATATGTAGGAAACAAAGCAAACATCAAATAAACAAAATAAATATAAACGCAAACAGTGTTGTGGAAATGTAGCGCGGGTTGACGGACCCCCGAGTCAGGGGCGTAATGCTCAAGGGGAGGATTGTTTTAACTGTCCACCTGGCTGACCTGTTTTACTGGGTCGTGGGTCAGGAATAAGAGGACGATTGGAGACAATGGTGGCCTTTTATCTGGATGAGAGAGAGAGAGAGAGAGAGAGAGAGAGAGAGAGA
>JAGKTI010018629.1:0-17561 GCA_018397915.1 Birgus latro | reverse complement strand
TAGTAGTAGTTAGTAGTAGTAGTAGTAGTAGTAGTAGTAGCAGTAGTTGTAGTAGTAGTAGTAGAAATAGTAGTAGTAGTAGTAGTGAATATTATACTAATACTACTAATACTAATGCAAATACTACTAATACTAATACAAATACTACTACTACTAATAATAATAATAACAACAACAACATAAATACACCTAAGGATAACAATAACACAAAATGTTCTTCAGTAACTATATTCCCTCTTCACTGATAACAAGAGATAACACAACACACTTCCTGTTTACTTGTATGGCGTACGAGGCTCCCTAACACCTCTTCTTTGGCGATTTATTCTTATTAGCCCTCAGTATTTTTTTGTAGGTTCTACGCAGCCCGTTTTCTTTACCCTCTGATTTTAGGGGAAACTCTAGTAATGATAGGAATGTCCATGATAACTAATTTTCTTCATTCATTTATTTATTTATTTGTTTATGCTGATTCCTGACGATTATATTCAACACAGGAAGGCTTTCTCGTACTAAAGAGATTGATATTTTTTTTCTCTCTCTCTCATAAGTATAACACACACACACACACACACACACACACACTCACACACACACACACTCACACACACACACACACACACACACACACACACACACACACACACACACACATACCTGGTTAGATTTGCTCCGTATTCTGATTTAATGCGAAAAAGGCTGACCTACATGTTTGCCTTGATAGGGAAGCGTCTCGATCAAAAATAAATAAATAAATAGAAATAAAAATAAAAATAAACTAGGTCACTCCTGATAGAGACCGGAAAATTATGGACCAGTACGCAAGCAAAAACTGAGGTCATTAATCTTAAATTTGAGCTTTGTCCTTCTATACTGTTCTGTGTGTGTGTGTGTGCGTCGTAGTATTGTTCAACTGCCATGTTTAAACTGTACAAATGAGTAAAAAACACACATTATGCAGTTAAATATGACATCCTTTGATTCTTAAAACCTTCTACAATCGAGTTTTGTGTGTGTGCGTGCGTGCGTATGTGTGTGTGTGTGTTCGGAAGAAAGTGCGTTTTTTTTTCAGAAATGTCCTCTCCACCATTACCCGCTTCCGTCTTCCTCTTCGTTTTGTCCTTTATCTTCTTCAGTCTGCTTCTTCCTCCTCTTCTGCAGGATCTGTGGAGGACGTCTAAGATGTTGCCTGGCGGTTCCTCCTCCTCCTCCTCCAGCAGCAGACGACCACCACCGCCGCCAGAACCAGCATCCCCACCTCCACACCCAGCACAGCCACCGCCATCTTGAAGGTCCAGAAGCTGAGTAGGGGCAGATCTTCCAGTCCACACTCGCTCCAGTCCACATCCTTCCCCTCCACTGTGAAATAACGAAAGGATCCAGTGGCCATGGTGGAGGAATTTTGAATCTTTCCGTTGACGCCGAAGTAGAAGCGTTTGCCGAAGACATTGACGGCGTAGTTGAGGTAGAATGTTTGTGGTTTGGTGTAGATGGTGACTGGGTTTGCTATCTGGTGTGTCTCATTGCCACTCGCGTAGTAGACAGTGATGGTGCCGGAATATATCATAGCCCGGACTGTCAGCTCCTTGGGGACGCTCGTGAAGTTGAGAGAGGTTAGTTCTTTCCAGCGGCACTTCTGAGAGGGCGTGGGCGTGGGCGTGGGCGTGCTAGAGGCAAGGGCGAGTAGGAGAAGGAGTGTCAGAGCCAGCATGTCGTCTAGGGCCGGGTAAGGCGGGAACTGGGACCAAGATCTTTCCTATTCGCCATCACAACACACGGGAAACACAGCCCAAGATTTCCTGTTACTGATATCCTACCTCCCTTACACCTCGCTACACACACACACACACACACACACACACCAATCTCTCTCTCTGTCTCAGGACGTCTTCACACACACACACACATTTCTCAAAACAGGATGTAGGAAGACCGTGACAAGGAGCAGCTGATATGATTACAATATTCGTATTTAC
This sequence comes from Birgus latro, assembly GCA_018397915.1. Classification (NCBI taxonomy): domain Eukaryota; kingdom Metazoa; phylum Arthropoda; class Malacostraca; order Decapoda; family Coenobitidae; genus Birgus; species Birgus latro. Next base: position 15,585 of record JAGKTI010018629.1, on the reverse strand, counting down.
TTCTCGCCATTTTAGCAGCAGGAAGGGAAAAAGATAACTCTGTATATACGTTTTAATTTATATATAGTTTTTTTGAGTTATGGATGAATACTATTTGTGCGTCCTATTCTATTTATTTATTTATACATTTTATTATATTTATCTGTTTATAAATTTCATTCTTTTTGTTTAATCATTTTCTCATTTAATGGGATTATGAATGACCTTTTCTACTCTTTTATTTATTTTATTTATACATTTTATTATATTTTATTTATTTATACATTTCGTTTTATTTATTTATTCATTTTATCATTTTAAGGGATTATGAATGACCTTTTTTTACATTTTTTTTCACATACGAGCGATCATGAGAAAAACAAGGATTTTTTTTTCTACCATTGTTGTTTTTCTAGAGATAATTAAAAGATTACTATTCTTTTTTATTTATTTACCATATTTCCTTTATTCTGTTTTTTTTTTTTTACGTGTACAGTACGTTAGTACGTTTCAGGCATTGTTAAAAAAAAAAAGGCAATTTCAATGATCATACACCCAAAGCAGACTCTCTACTCTCTTTTACAAACAGTCTTCCTCACTCCACATTACCCGCGAATCACTGTTTCTTTCCACTCTACGCAACCCTCCTCCCTCGCCAGTCGTCTTTCTATTCCTCTCCATTATTAGCTTTCTACATTCATGCCATGCCAGATTATTACATACTCCATTTCCTTTAGCCTCAGCACGCTTCACTTCACTTTCTTCATCCGTGGTGGTCGCCTCCTAACGTTTCCGTCTGCTTCCGTCTCCAGCCATTCCATTTTCAATCTACGTCCCTTCGTTCAACTTTGTGTCTCTCATTTTTACCCTGCATCCCTACGTTCAGTTCCGCATCTCTTCATTTTCAGATTGCACCCCCTCGTTCAGCTTTGTCTCTCATTTTCAGCCTGCATATCCTCAGACTGCCCATCTTCAGCCTGTCTCTCTTCATTGCCAACCTGCATTTCCTTGTTGGGTTCATCCTTCCCTGGACTGAACATGTTCCTAATCTAGACGCTGGTGGAGGTTTGTCGCTGCCGTCGTACATACAAGCACGTAGCTAAACATTCACCCACCACCACCACCACCACCAGCACGCCTGCAATAGCCTGGGGGGCCGTGGAATCAACGTCGCCCATTTTCGTTGCAGTCTCGTTCGAGTGTAACGCGTCTGTGGTGTGTATAAGGTCTGGGGTTGTGTGGGAGTGGTTCATAGTTGTCCAAGTGGAGTCCAGAGCGGTCTGAGTGGAATCTTGAATGGTGCTGGGTATGGTGTGCGTGTCTTGGTCATCCCTGGCTGGTGTTGTGATACCTGTGTCTACGCTGCATACCTGCAGGTCTCCATTCACCTTGAAGCCACGAAACACGTTACCAGGCACTGAGGTATGTCCTGGAGTCTGTCCCGTGATTGCAGCATAAAAGGTCTTCATAGTGTTGCCCTCGTCGGAGTGGTTGAGGTAAAGATTGTGAATGCCGGCGTTAACAACAACGTCCAAGAGAATGCCGTCGTTGATTGAGCTGCCAATCCCCACAGAGGCGGTGACAGAGAGGTTGGTACCGTGTTGTCGGGCTCTGAGAGTGAGACGTGTCGGGTTGTCAGTGAATGTTCGTTGTTGCAGCTCCACCCAGTCACACTCCTGGGTCAGGGGTAGGGATGTGGCCGACTGATGTGGCCACAGAACCAGCACCAACGGCCATGCCAGCGCCAGCCTCACCACCCACATGATGGCGAGGCAGGGTGAGGCAAGGAACTAAGGGGAGGAACTGAGGATGCTTGAGGCAGGCGACTGAGCCAGGGTGGGGCAGGAAGTGAAGCTACAGAGAGAGAGAGAGAGAGAGAGAGAGAGAGAGAGAGAGAGAGTGCAGGTACAGTACGTATATAACACCAGGCACTCTCCTATAAAAAAAAGAGAAAAAAAAAGGCAAAGTTACGCAGTTGCAACCCTCCATCTGACCAAGCACATACCCCCCCCCACTTCCCTGCACACCTAACACAGACTCACACACACAGAGGGAGAATTAAACACACTGTACTTTCTATCAGTTTATTTTTCCAGTTAATTTCCGTCCCTAAAACTGAAGCAAAATTTATTCACATTCTTTCTCAAAAATTACGCGCATTTTTTTTTTTTCATCAGTTAGCTTTCGTAACACTTTCCCGTTGGCGATCTATGCTTCCTCTTATGCTTAATATTCTGTTGTTTATTACTGAAAAAAAAAAACAGTCGATATTAAAGAGATAGATAATATAGAAGAAAATAATGAAGTGTGATAAGGAAAATAAATCGCTAAGGAAAGGGTGTTAGGAACCCTTATATGGCAACTATTTTATATGGGACTTTTTGTGCTTATATACTTATGATAAAAATATAAAGTGATAGATAGATAGATAGATAGATAGAGAGAGAGAGAGAGAGAGAGAGAGAGAGAGAGAGAGAGAGAGAGAATTTAGCTCACAGTAGATGTATAGTCTACTCAAAATTTCACTCTTCACCTTAAGTTGGTATGAAAATCATCTTTCCATTTCTAGTGCTAGCACCAAAATACAATGCTAGTCACGAAGAAGAGCTGGAGCCTCAGTGCTACCTTTTTCTAGCACTGAGGGGCGTGGAATAGGCTGAAAAATAGCGAATATCTGTGTTAAGCTTTTTCCTCTCTCTCTCTCTCTCTCTCTCTCTCTCTCTCTTTTTACAGAGTAGGGAAATAATCCATTCCAGATTACGGGCGTCCTCCAATAAAAAAAAAAAAAGTGAGTATGAAAGGAGTAGAGCAAATGTTTACTTAAAAATACAGACCTACAGAATCATATTTAACATCTGTATTTTCTATTTACTGTATACGCAAAAAATACATACATTCTCATTTTATTTTCCTTCATTTTCATAATTTCTGATCTTTTTAATAACCAAAATTCAACCATCTCACTCCTGTTGCTGAAAAAAATGAGGGAGGTCTTGGGTCCCTTATATTTCATCTTTCTCTCCATTATTTTGGTCTGTTCGCTTCCATTTCCATCTCTGTCTGCTTTATATGGGCCTGTCTGCTTTCCACTGTATCCGTATCTGCTACAGAGCGCGTCATCTCTGCCTGTCTGCTTTCACTTCCCTATTGAATTTATTGTGTTCAGCGGAGCAGTTAGAATTTTGTAATGGGGGTGGGGGGGTCTGCATTTCGGCTGTAATTATTCTTGAAATACAGGTGCCTGGTATTACAAGAGGGTCTAGGTTAATTAAAAAAAAAAAAAAGATATCTAGTGCTAAACAATTATGGAAGCAACCCGTGAAACAATCAATACCTGAATGAGTAAATTAGAATACAAACAAATGACTCTGTGACTACCTTTCCATTCAGATTTTTATTTTAATTTTTTTAAATGGAAAAGGGGGGGAGGGCGTGCCTCCTCCCCCTCCCTCTGGACTATTTACTTCTTTTTTTCATCCTAACCTACCTACCACTTGATTTTAGCCTATTCACTCCCCTTTCCTTCTTTGCCTGATTCAGTAGGCATCGTTTGAGTCTCTCCTTTTCCTTTTCCATCTTTGTCTGTTTCAGCACTCTTCATCTGGGCCTGTCCGCTCCCTTTTCCATCCTTCTTCGCTTCAGCATGGTTTGTTTTGACCTTTCTGCTTCCTTCTCCAACCTTCTCCATTTCAATACGCTTCACCTGGACTTGGTAGCTCCCCATTCCATCCTCCTTCACTTCCGTGTGGGTTGCTTTGGCCTGCCCACTCCCCTCTCCATCCTTGTCCACTTCAGTACGCTTTGCTTGGGCCTGTCCGCGTCCTCCTCCATTCTAGTCCGTTTCAGCACGCTTAGCCTTGGCCTGTCTACTCTCCTTTCCATCCTCGTTGGCTTTAAGATGCTTCTGTCCTCATTCCTGCTCAGTCATCTCCAGCTCAGTATGCTTCTCTTGTGTCACCCCGCTCTTCCCTCCACTTCCCCCAGCTTCAGCACACTTCTCTCCACCTTTGTTCACCTCAGTGCACTTCTCTTCACTTTCTCCAGCTTCACCACTCTCCTCTCCGCCTCTCGCTTCATCCTTGGCCACTTCAACAGACTTCCATTCGAGTCTTTCTCCGGCCGCACCACTCTCAGTGTACATGGTGAGTGTGCCTTCGGTGTGTCCCTCCGCCTCCCTCAGCCCCCGTGTGCTGCTGATCTGTACACTGGTGGAGCGTCGATGCCACCGCCGCGTGTACAAGCCCGCAGCCACACACGGGGCCAGCACCGCCACCACCGCCAGCATGCCCGCAACAACGTTACGTGCGATCGTACCACCGCCTTTGCCCTTCTCGCCTGAGGTCCCGTCGTTTGTGGTTCCGTTGATCGTAGGAGTTGAGTCTGAGGTCTGAGTGGAGGCCAAAGTAGTACCAGTGGATTCTGAAAAGGTCTCAGTGCGGGTCAGAGGAGCGTGAGTGGATTCCAAAGTGGTCTCGGTGAGGTCCAGAGTAGTTTGGGTGGATTCTGAAATGGTCTGAATGGAGTCCAAGGTGGTCTGAGTGGAGGCAGGTGTGGGTTGAGTGGTGTGAGTGGAAGTAGGTGTGGGTTGAGTGGTAAAAGTGGAAGTAGGTGTGGGTTGAGTGGTGTGAGTGGAAGCAGGTGTGGGTTGAGTGGTGAAAGTGGAAGCAGGTGTGGGTTGAGTGGTGTGAGTGGAAGCAGGTGTGGGTTGAATGGTGTGATTGGAAGTAGGTGTGGGTTGAGTGGTGTGCGTGTCTTGGTCATCCCTGGCTGGCGTTGTGATACCTGTGTCTACGTTGCATACCTGCAGGTCTCCATTCACCTTGAAGCCACGAAACACGTTACCAGGCACTGAGGTATGTACTGGAGTCTGTCCCGTGATTGCAGCATAAAAGGTCTTCATAGTGTTGCCCTCGTCGGAGTGGTTGAGGTAAAGACTGTGAATGCCGGCGTTAACAACAACGTCCAAGAGAATGCCGTCGTTGATTGAGCCGCCAATCCCCACAGAGGCGGTGACAGAGAGGTTGGTACCGTGTTGTCGGGCTCTGAGAGTGAGACGTGTCGGGTTGTCAGTGAATGTTCGTTGTTGCAGCTCCACCCAGTCACACTCCTGGGTCAGGGGTAGGGATGTGGCCGACTGATGTGGCCACAGAACCAGCACCAACGGCCATGCCGGCGCCAGCCTCACCACCCACATGATGGCGAGACAGGGTGAGGCAAGGAACTGAGGGGGAGGAACTGAGGATGCTTGAGGCAGGCGACTGAGGCAAGGAACTGAGGGGAGGAACTGAGGATGCTTGAGGCAGGCGACTGAGGCAAGGAACTGAGACTGCAGAGATACACAGTAGAGACAGCAGAGGCAGCTACTCCACCAGCCTCACCGCTCACATGCTGACGCCGCGGAGGTAGGATAGGAACTCAAGGATCAGGGAGCATGAAAAGTGCCGTGAGAGATATCGAGCTGTCAGGGATTCTAACTTTGTTCTCCCAGCAGCTCTTCCTGTCTGATAATTGTGCTACTCCACACCTGCACTGAGATTTACAAACATGCTTACGATTGATTCTCTCGTAACGAAGCAGAATTTTGATTTCCAGGAAGAAGAAACATCTTTTCTGCTCTTGCCTTTCCTTGTTATTCTCGTCAGATCTGCTGATTTCTTTGACTCAGGAGACTGCACCACGTTTTACTGATATATTGTGCTGTTTCTTCTTTGTTTTTTAGTGTATGTTGTTAATATCTTTTTAATAACAACACAGTTGACAGATTTGGTAGCACGCATTACACAAATGTTGGGAATATTATTTATTGAGAAGAAAACGTTTTTGGCCCGACGTGAACCCTCTTCAGAGACGAAACCTTTTATCTCTGTCTGTCTATCTGTGTGTGTGTGTGAGAGAGAGAGAGGGGGGGGGGGAGGATTCAGGGAGACTTAGGACGAGATAAGGTGAAAGGAGATTCTCCATAGATCAAGCAGTTAATTCATTCATTGATACCCACACCGAGATGTACTATACATACATTTAAAAAAAAAAAAACAGGAAATTTGTACATTCATTTTCGTGTGATGCCATCTATTTTTCTTTTTTGTTTTCTTTAATATCACTATCTGCTATGATCTACTACCTGGGAGAAGGAACATAGTGTTTAGTATGAATGATCAAAGGATAATGTCATCTTATCTAATCTGATCTTATCATCTCACGTACTCCACACTCCACCACCTCCACACCGATCTCCAATCCCTTCCCTGTACCTGCTATTATTCTATCTCAGATATAATGGAAGCCAGATGATATGATTTTTTTTTTTTTTTTTAAATCATCATTACTTTCTTCATTCACGAATACAGTTTTGGTTCTTGATTTTACGAATCTTTATTTTCATATGGAGCAGTGATTTATACATAATGAAAATGGTTCATTATTGAATATTATAGGTGACCTCACTTCTTTCATCTCTAGTCCTAGCTTTCGCAAGATCAGCCATGCTTTATACTTACGTTTTTTTCAGTCTTACAACCTGAACATCTCAAAAGTTCAGAAAATGAAATGTAGTTGAACGTATATTTTATTTTATACTACATTTTATGTCATTCTTTTATCTTTCCTTATTTCTTCCCCATTATTCCTCCCCCCCCTTTTTTTTCCCCTCATGTGGTCCCTTTTTCATCTCTGACCTTTCCTCTTTCCATTAACTATATACCGGTACACATTATTTGCCCTTCTGTCATTCTTTATTTGCACCATATAACTATACCGGGAACAGTGTAGCTCGAGGCCGATCAGAAATAAGACGAATACAGTATAATAACACAAATTTCAAGGAATATATTACAATGCAATAGTTCTATCTATCTATCTATAGCCCGACGCCCTAATCCCGCAAAGGGTGGCCGCAGACAAAACGCCTCCAAGTCGCTCTGTCACCCACCATTTGCTTACTCTCCCTCCCTCATATACCTCTCAAATCCATCCCTCCACCTCATTCTCGGCCTTCCCCTCCCTCTCCCTCCCTCCACCCCACCTGCATACACCCTCTTAGAGTTTCATTCTCTATTCTTTCCACATGTCCAAACCACCTCAGTGTATTTCTCCTAGTCTTCTCAACCACATCCACATCCACCTCACAACATGTCCCTCCATGTCACTCCACATGCTCCTCTCAAGTAACTCATTTCCACTGCTCTCACTCTTGACTTGTTACCCTCTAGCCAGGTCCATGCCTCGCTTCCATACGTCAGGGTAGGGATCACGATACTATCATGCAGTGACTTCTTGACTTCCATACTCACCTCCCTATTTCTCATCACCGCTTTCAATGAACCAACAACCTTCCTTCCCTGCTGTACCCTTTCAAGCATTTCATCCCCCAAACTTCCATCCTTACTCATCACACTGCCCAAGTACTTGAATGCACTCACATTCTCCATATCCTCACCATTCAACCTCACTGTGCATTCTGTGACTTCATTCCTCTCAAACACCATAACTTTACTCTTGTTCACATTGACTTTCAGATTCCTCTTCTTACACACTGTCCCAAATTCATTCACCAAACCTTGCAACTCCCCTTCATCTTCACTCAACAATACTATATCATCAGCAAACAACAACACCGAAATCTTCCACACCTCCCCCTCATTCATTAGAGCCACCCCGACATCCACTGCCCTACCTTGCACCTCCTTTACAACCCCATCCATGTATATATTAAACAACCATGGAGACATCACACAACTCTGTTTCAGTCCCGCTTTCAGATCAAAGAACTCAGCTCACCATCCACTCGCACAGTAGCCCTAGCTCCTTCGTACTTGTTTATCACAGCACTCAACAATTTCCCCTCCACTCCATGTATTCTTAATACCTTCCACATACCTTGCCTATCTATTCTGTCATAAGCTTTCTCCAAGCCCATGAAGGCAGCATACACTTTCTTTCCCTTCTCTAGATACTTCTCCATTAAACATCTTAGAACAAATATCTGATCTACACACCCTTTTCCCTTCCTAAATCCCCCTTGTTCTTCTCCAACTAACTCCTCTGTTATATGCCTAACCCTATTAATAAGTATTCTGCCATTTATATCTTTCCAGTCACACTAAGAAGGCAAATACCCCTATGGTTACCACATACTTCTCTCTCCCCTTTCCCCTCTTCCCAAGCCAATCTACATAACTTCCATATCCATTCCACAACAATCTCACCCCCCATACTTCAGTATTTCACCACACACTCCATCAGTTCCTGGGGCCTTGCCCATCTTGACCTTCTTCAATGCAATAGTTACCCCGGTCAAAATGTGGGGGTGGACGTTTTCTTTTGTGGGTGTATTATGACTGAACCGGAAGCAGCCATCTTACACAGCTGAGCGACTTGTGACCCTCCTCTTGCTTTCCTCCTCGTTCCTCCAGCCCTCGAGATGAATCGGTAGTTGAGCCTAGTGACGTGCAGTGATGGACTGACATGAAGGTGCACAGAGTAGTGTTTAAGGCGAAGGTGAAGAGTTAAATAAGCTGTCGCCATTACCACCACAAGTCTTCCACCACCGATAACTACCACAACAGTTATGGGACCTGTCAATCTATAAAGCTAAATATTGCCCCCGAAGCTTTTACTGTGTCCCACCCGCCCAGGAGTAAGTCGATGTTCAGCAGGGCATCAAGGTGACCAAAATGAAGAAGCTGTTCGAGAAGATAGACCATTCCAAGAAGGACCAAAGCCACTCGAGTTTCATAGGAAAGGTATTCGTGGTGGGACGAAACTCTGTCACTGTGGAGGAGGTTATAGCTGAGGGTGAGGACTTTATATTCATTTAATTAAAGAATGTTTTAATTATTCAAATCCCAGAAAAGGAAGTCGTTTTTCTGATTTTCATTTTTTCTGTGCTTTGGAATCTGTTTGAAGATATTATTTCAACCACAAAAATGAAGTAGTTTTTCAGATTTTTCTAAAAACTTTCAGTAAAGCTAACTTGGCTTCTATTGATAGATAAGAAGATTTGAACAGTAGAAAAAGAGGTAGTTTATTATATTTAATTTTTCCACAGCTTAGGATATTGTTGAGAGATGTGAGTATTTGAGTCTCAAAAAGGAAGTACTTTTATAGATTTCAGTAATAACTTCAGTGTTCAGGCTGCTGTCTAGAAATAAAGAGTATTTGAACAGCAGAAAAGAATGTAGTTTGCCAGATTTCCCACCTTTTTTCAACTGTTTACCTTTCTGTTTAGAGTTTAGTAAAATTTTTGAACCTAAGGAAAGGAACAACTGCAGTTTGCAGATTATCCTCAGTATTACTGGCCTTTTTTTTTATTATATTTATAGAGAATGGTATAGGTGTTTGAGATTAGGTTAGGGAAGGATACTAGATTCAGCTTGATTAGTAATGGTAGTAAGGCTATCATGTAATGTCCCTTTGACCTTCCTGCTCTTTCATGCTCCTCCTGTGTTAAGTTCAGCCTGAGTCCCCAAGCCTGCCCTCTATGAAATAGTTTTGCCTACTAAGGAGGGTAATAAGTAATAATTGAGAAGAATCAACCCTGCTGTACTCCTTTTACTCTAACTTGGCCTAAAATTGCCCTCTCACCATTTTGTTGTCAACATGGATTATCATCAAATCATGATGCTAGCCACAAAGAAGTGCAGTGGAAAGGATGTAGAGCTGTATTACCTGTATTTTTTTTCCCACAGGCATACATGAGTTAAGTTGCAATAGAAAATCTGGGCCAAGTTATGGTAAAAGGACAGTAGTACACTGACTTTTGAACATACTGAAAACATGAAGGCAATAGCTAACAAAGAATTCTGAAAATACAGTAATCAGTTTCTATTTTGTGTGGCAACATTACAATACACTATTACCATCCATTTCTTGAAGCTTACAGGGATGTGTGGAAGGTGTGATTGTAAATATTATGTAGGTTAATGTGGAGATGTGTTGCTTAACCTTTGTATGGTGGGAGCCCCTTGACCGCCTTATTAATCTGGGTTATCATTGTGTGCCAGCTGAAGGGATAGGTCATTCACTTTCCAGTTTTCTTGGTTAGGTTTCACAAAAATTTTATGAACAAGTTATTTATTTCAGAGTTACAGTAATGATAATGACTAGTAATTATAGCTGCTACTACTACTACTATGACTGTTGCTACTATTACCAATATGAACAAGTGGATGTATGTGGAATTACTGAGACAAAATGAAGAGGTGAGAGAATGAGAGTATGGATGGGGTATATGTGTGGCAGTGCGTGGGAATGATAGGGCAAAAGGAGTGTTTATTTTGTGCAAGAGATGGAAAGAGAATATAAGAGAGTATGGATCAGTTGGCTCAAGGATTGTGTGGGTAAGATCGAAAGTTGGCCTACAAATGTGGGTGATTTTGAGTGTGTATGTGCCAACGCAAGATCGTGCAAGTACTGTAGAGTGAAAGAAGTGTTCTGGACGAATGTGGAAGCTTGCATAAAAATGTTTGAAAGGAATGAGAGAGTATTTTTGATCAGAGATAGGAATGGAAAAGTAGGGAATGTGAAGGTGGATGGAGTAGTTGGTGAGTAGGGAATGTGAAGGTGGATGGAGTAGTTGGTGAGTAGGGACTGTGAAGGTGGATGGAGTAGTTGGTGAGTAGGGAATGTGAAGGTGGATGGAGTAGTTGGTGAGTAGGGAATGTGAAGGTGGATGGAGTAGTTGGTGAGTGGGGTGTGCGTGTAGAAGTGGGTGAGAATGGCAGTGCTCTAGTGGACATTGGTGCAGGGAGGGGGTTGGTGATAACCAGTATATACCCTCTTTAGACACAAAATGATCCACTGGTAGGTAGCTCGATCAGTAGAGAGTTGGCTTGCGGTCCCGTGGGACCCAGGTTCGAATCCTCGCTTGTGCAGGGAACAGTTTAAGGATTTGAATTTCATTAAATCAGGCTTTACTGATCTACCAGAAGACCCGCCGACATGTCGTAAAAATGACCCCACTAATACCAATACACCAGTCCTGTATGAGACAGCCCTAGCATGTATTCAATATGGACGGTGGGTGTTAAGCCCCGAAGTGGTGACATGTAGATTGTAGGAGGACGACTGGGCCTTGATAGCAGGCTGTGAAGCCTATGCCCAGAGTCGGACACATAAAAAAAAATATATATATATATATAGCAAGTGATGAGAAGGATGGGTGGTGAATTGAATAAAAGGAAGGCAATGATTATGTTTGTGTGGATGATAGAATGAGAAGGTGTGTAATGGATGCAGGAGCATATAGAAGTTGGAGGAGTGGACTTTCTGACCACCACAAGTGGTGGTGAAGGTCAAAGTTCTTGTGAAATGGAGGAATAGAAGAAGGGAAGGACAGAAGGAAGTAGTTCATAAAAGTAGAGTAGAAAGAGGATGGAAAAAAGGCAGAATATAAGAGGGAAGTGGAGGAGCGATCGGATAAGTGTGATTTGGAGCAGATAGGGGACGTGGAAGTTGTGTGCAAGGTATTTACAGAAGAACTCTGTGCAGCATGTGAGGTGGTGTGTGGGGTGAAGGGAAGATGAAAGGGGATGCAAGGAACAGCATGGTGGAATGAAGAGGTGTGACAGGCTGTGGCATAAAAGAAGAAATCATATAGTGAGTGGATGAGAAACAGGGCCACGGAGGAAGTTGAGAGATGGAAGAGAGAGGGGAAAAGAATAAGAAGAGAGTGGATGAGGAATTTGGAAGGAATTTGAGTGTAAAGTGGAGGGAATGTAAGAAAATGTTCTGGAAAAAGATAAAGAGAGTTAGACAGGGTGATAAAGTTAGTTGGGGAGTGAAAGATAAAAATGGTTGATTGCTAATGGAGAAGGGAGAGAAAGTGAGCAGATGGAGAGAACACTAAGGAATTGTTGAACATAGAGAATGAAAGTAATGTGAATATATGTGTCTGGGGAATGGCTGGGAGAAGGAGGGATGTGAGAAGAGAGAAAAAATCAGTAGGATGGAAGTTGTGGAATCAGTGAAGAAAGTCAAAATGGGGAAAGCCCCAGGAATTGATGGAGTGTGTGGTGAAATGCTGAAGCATGGGGGAGAGATTGTAGTAGAATGGATGCGGAAGATGTGCATATTGGCCTGGGAGGAAGGTCGAGTCCCGAAGGATTGAAAGTCAAGTACCGTATAATTATTCCCCTGTACAAAGGAAAAAGGGAAAAAGAACTTTGTCGTAATCATAGGGGCATTTGCCGTCTTAGTGTAATAGGAAAAGTACGGTATATGGTAGGACACTTATTGACAGAGATAGGGAAATAACAGAGGAATTAGTTGGAGAAGAACAGGGAGGTTTGAGGAAGGGAAGAGGTTGTGTAGATCAGATATTCATTTGTAGGTCTTAAGTGGAAAAGTTTGTAGAGAAGAGAAAAAAGCTGTATGCAGTCTTCATGGATTTGGAGAAAGCATTTGACAGGGTGGATAGACATGGAATGTGGAAAGTATTAAGAATAATTGGAGTAAATGGGAAATTGAATGCTGTGAAGAATAGGCGATGTATGAGGGTGCTAAAGCTGCAGTGTGTGTCGACAGTGAACTGAGTGAATTTTTGTACAGTATTTGAAGGTTGGATTGAAACAGGGATGTGTCATGTCTCTATGGCTGTTCAATCTTTATATGGATGGGGTTATAAAAGAGATACAAGGTAGGGCAGTGGATATTGTAATGGTCCTAATGAGAGAGGGCAGCATTTGGAAACTCTCTGTACGGTTGTTTGCAGATGATACTGTGTTAAGTGAAGATGAATGGGAGCTGCAGGGCTTTGTGAATGAGTTTTGGAGAATGTGTAAGAAATGGAATCAATAGGTGAATATAGGGAAGAGTTAAGTTATGGTCTTCAAGAGAAATGAAGTCACTGCAAGTACAATGAGGTTGGATGAGGAGGAAATGGAAAATGTGAGTTCATTTTAAGTACAGTACTTGGCTGTTGTGATGAGTAAGGATGAAAGTTTAGAGGATGAAGTGCTTGAAAGGGTACAACTAGGAAGAAAGGTTACTGGTTCTTTGAAAGCAGTGATAAGAAACAAGGAAGTGAGCATGGAAGTAAAAAATTTACTTCATGACAGTATTGTGATACCATCTCAAATATGGAAGTGAAGCTTGGACCTTATTGGGGGGGACACAAGAGTGAGAGCATGTGGAGTCATATGGAGAGACAGACTGACAAATGAGGAAGTGAAGGAGCATTGTGGTGTGGATGTGGCTATGATAAAAAGCATTAGGAGAAATACATTGAGAATGTTTGGCCATATGGAGAGCGAGAGAGTGACAAGGAGAGCGTGTGTGAGTAAGGTGGAGGGGGGGAGGGGGAGGCCAGGGATGAGGTGGAGGGATGGAATGGAGAGGTATATGAGAAGGTGTGGGTGTGAGCTGGGAGCAGGGCAGTGAAATGGTGGGGGACAGGGCGACATGGAGGCGATTTGTTTGTGGCCACCCTTTGCGGAATTAAGGTGTCTGGCAATAGATAGATAGTTCCCCCCCCTCCCCCAGGCTGGCAGTAATTGTTTTGTTTTGCTTATAAAGGCTCTAACGTGCTTGCATGTGTTGGCTTTGGTTATCTGATGGTGGCTTTCCATGCTGCACGATCTCTGGCAGCCACCATATTCAGTCCTTTTCTCCAAGGTCACACTCTTTGACCTTGCCCCAGTCTTTTTTGGTCTGCATTTTGCAGCCCTGTCCCCAGCATTCACACTTCTCACCTTCCACACCCAATTGTCATCCACCATCCTCTCAGTATGCTCAAACCATCTCAATCTACCCTTTCTCATCACAGCACCAATGGACTCTAGTCCCATCCTTCCTCTCAACTTTTCCATCATCATCCTAGCTCCACCAGGCCTCAAGTTCAAGGATGCATTACACATCCGTCTAATCATCGTCATTTTTGTATGTTTGAGCTTACCAACTTCCTTTTCCTTTGCAACCGAGGTCTCACTACCATACAGCATTGTTCTCCAAACACATGCTGCATACAAAGGTCCCTTAGCATGGAGGGAGAGCCCTCTCAGTGTCAGGAGAGACAACACATCATTGAATTTCCTCCAACCACTTCTTGCCTTAGCCACAGAGCTAGCTCCAGCCCCACCTCCAGCACATAACATATCCCTCAAATAGCAAAAACTCTTCTACACGCAGTAGTACCTTAATGTACAAAATTTCACCAACCTTAATCCCATCAATTTAGTGACAACTTTTCTCATTATTCTTGCCACCTCTGTGCAGTGTTATTCATTGTAGGAGAGCCCCTTGATACTGAAAAGAATAAGGGCTCTGTCTAATCCCTCCAGTTTGAATAGCCTATGGTAGTATTACTAAAGCTGAATAAAGTATAGTCATCTGGAGGTAGCAAGATTGTATTAAAATATACATTACCAAATTTTTTTTAATAGACATTTTTTTTTTTTTAAAGAAGATATAGGCAAAGAATATTAGTAAAGTTTTCCTCCAGCTTGTAATCTGCTGACATAGGAAGGGAGGAGGGGTAGGGAGATTACTGTACAGTATAACTATCACTTCCTGCCCCTTTAGTGCATATACTGAATTGACATCAAACCCTCATAGCCTACCTTTAATTTCTAACCCATGTGGGTGGTACCATACAGGAACAATTTAGGGCGATTTTTTTTCTCACATCATACAAGTGTGATTTGTTATGAAATATAAAATGTAATAATTTGAATATTTTCAAGCAGACATAGTATTTTACCATACAGTATTGATACAGCAGTTTGACAATTAATGAGTAAGAAGGAGGTGACCACCACCTATTAAGTGTTGCCAAAGCCATCATAACACCTAGGACACTGGCGGGGTTGATACAATCAGAAAGATGGTAAGTTAAATCGATGTTGCTTCTGCAGGTATTACTGGTACTTTGTCAAGGGATCTTCAGGGTCACTTATGTGTATCTTGAGTGACAGATAACAAATAGTGTAGTTAGTGAATGTAGTTTGTTCATATTAATGTTTGTGTAATACGAGTACTGTAGCCTTACTGTGTGAAACCTTACTGAGGGAAGACCCAGTCTTATAAAAGTAAAGTTTTATGTAAGCCAACTTTCACTGTATCAAGAGTTTGTGGATATAACTAACACAGTTCAATATTTGATGGAAAAGTCTGGTGTATCAGTATGAAATTTGAGAGAATACTTTATGGATATTAGTGCCTTGACTGTGGTGATATACAGGTATTTTTGTAGTATGTATACAGTATTTCTGGTACTACCAGACTACTTTTGTCAATTTGGAAATGCTCCTAAGTAGTGAGAGGGTTAATGAAAACTATAACGTTTCCTGTGTGAAAGAGTATCCCAAGCTGAATGTAACCCTCTTGAGATAGGAACAGTAAAATAGGAAAGATGTCATTGGATGGAAAGGATTAATACATTCCAATTGTTATAGAATGTTTAAATGAGTTTAGCATGAGTGATACAGTTCTGTCTGCTGTTCATGTCATCATCCTGAGTGACTAATGATCAGAGGCCTTATCACAGCTGTTTAAGGACATTGAGTGACTAGTACCTATCACTGCCAACTTGCACCGGAAATGACACAAAAATTACCCTGCTCAGGAGAGGCCAGACACAGGATGGTGTACAGTACTCGTTTATTTGTTAAT
>JAGKTI010018628.1:0-17563 GCA_018397915.1 Birgus latro | reverse complement strand
AATGGGAATAGAGAGAGCAGAGTGGCTGTAAACATGATTGGTTTTGGCCCTTGGGGGTGTGCAGAGAAGGAATGCAGTGCCAGGAAACGTAATACTTGCAGAGGAGAAGAATGCCATGAAGTGGCTGAAAAATGGGAAGCAGCTGGGGTTGATGAGGTGTATGAAGAGATGATCAAGTGTAGTGGAGAGAGCGGAATAAAGTGCTTGTTCGAGATATGTAAGAAGGCATGGATGGGTGAAACTGTGCCAGCAGTGGAAAAAGGCTGTGATTGTACCTCTGTCCAAAAATAAAGGTGAGCGAAGTGAATGCAAGAATTATCGTGGCAAAAGTTTATTGAGTGTTGTAGGGAAGGTATCATCGTTCATCGTTCATTTTTGAAGGCTCCAACATGCTTGCATGTGTCGGCCTTGGTCACCTAATGGCGGCTCTCCATGCTGCTCGATCTCTGGCAGCCTCCCTATTCAGTCCCTTAACCCTTAAGTCACATTTAATGACCTCATCCCATGTCTTTCTCGGTCTACCCCTCCCAACCCCTCCCCCAATATTAACACCTCTCACCCTCTGTACCCAATTATCCTCCCCCATCCTCTCCACATGTCCAAACCACCTCAGCCTACCTCTCCTCATCACAACACCAATACATTCCAGTCCCATCCTACCTCTCAACTCTTCTATCGTAAGCCCAGCCCCCCCAGGCCTTGCACGCAGGGACGCACTGCACATCCACTTAATCATTGTCATTTCTGTACATTTAAACCTGCGAATATCTTCTTCCTTTACTGCCCAGGTCTCACTACCATACAGCATCACACTCCTAACACATGCTGCATACAAAGACCCCTTAGCACGTAAGGAGAGTCCTCTCAATGTCAGGAGAGGCAACAGCTCCCTGAACTTCTTCCAACCACTTCTCACTCTAGCAACCGAGCTAACTCCAGCCCCACCTCCGGCACATAACATGTCTCCCAAATAACAAAACTCCTCCACACACTCAAGAGACTCACCTGCAAGTTCAACCCTCTCACGCCTAACAATCTCCACCTGCTCTCCCCGACACACCACACACATGAAATCAGCATTATCTCGCAGTCTACCTCTAATACCACTACATCTCTTGTGCACCCATCTATCACAAACACTGCACAAGATGGAATTACTTCCCACACCCATGTGGCAAACTGCACATGGCCACTCTCCCTCTCCTCTGATTGTACCGCCACCAACCCTAGATATCATCACTTTTGTTTTATCTGCATTTACCCTTAAGCCCTTGTACCCCATACCATCTCTCCACTTCTTAAATCTTTCCTCAGCCTCCCCTTCATTCTCAGCAATCAACACCAAATCATCAGCATACAACATCTCCCATGGGAGTCCATCTCTGAAGTCACGTGAGAGGGCTTCAAGCACCATGATAAACAACAAGGGACTCAAAACTGACCCCTGATGCACACCAACATTCACGGGAAACTCATCACTCAAAGCTCCATTCACCCTTACCTGAGTGTGAGCACCCACGTACATGGCCATAACCACCCTAACCAGCCACTCTTCCAACCCTAGCTTTCTCATTGCCCACTTCACCACCTTTCTAGGGAAGAATTATTATAGAGAAAGTATGAGAGATATCAGAAGTCCTAGTGAGTGATGAATGGGGTGGCTTTAGGAGTGGCAGAGGATGTGTGGATCAAATATTTGCAGTGAGACAGATAGTGGAGAAGGCTGGTGAGAAGGACTATAAGGTGTTTATATCATTCGTGAATCTGGAATAAGCATACGACAAAGTAGACAGAGAAGGATTGTGGAAGGTTTTGCGCATGTACGGTGTAGATGGTAAGCTGCTAGGTGCTGTCAAGAGTTTTTATGATGGTAGTGAGGCATGTATAAGGGTAAATGGGCATCTAAGTGAATGGTTCACGATCATTGAGGGCGTGCGACAAGGTTGTATGATGTCCTCATGGTTGTTCATTACTTATATGTATGTATGTATGTGTGTATATGGATGGGGTGATGAGAGAAGTAAAAACACAAGTAATGGAGAGAGGGATGGCACTGGTAATGAATGGTGATGGATGGAATATCTCAAATTTGTTGTATGCTGATGATGCAGTGCTACTTGCAAATACCAGACATGAACTTGGTAGACTAGTGCAGGGTTTTAGTGATGTCTATGAACATCGTGCCATGAGAGTAAATGTAGAAGAGAGTAAAGTGATGGTTATTGAGAGAGAATGTGACTCCCACTGTGATGTTACAGTGAATAAAGAGAGACTGGAATTGGTGAGAGAGTTAAGATACCTGGGTACAGTGATAGAGAAGAGAGGAAAATGTGCAAAAGAAGTGGAAAATAAAGTGACACAAAGAAGGAAGGTAGCTGATGCAATGAAGGCCTTGATAAGAAACAGAGGCTTGAGTGTTGCAGCTGCGTGAGGCTTACATGAAGGAGTGTTAGTGCCAACTTTAACATATGGATGTGAGATTATGGTGTGTCACGAAAATGAAAAGTCAGTAAGAGCAGTGGAGATGGAACTAATGGGGAATATGGGATACAAAATAATGTGATTCATGATAGATGTTGAGTGAGGAAGTCTGTGGACGCCAGAATCGAAGAGAGTGTATTGGAGTTGGTATGGTCATATGGAGAGAATGGATTACAACAGAGTGGTGAAAAAGGTATATCTGAGTGAATTTGAAGAAGGGAGGAAGTGAGGTAGGCCAAGCAGAAGGTGGAGAGATGTGGTGGATGAGTGTGTAAAGAAGAGAGGAATGGAAGTCAGTGAGGCTATGGGGCTCACAAGAGAATGAGCTGGCTGGATGCATGTTGCGTGAAGTGCATGATCATGGATTTGGCACCCATCTTTAACCTGACATCATTCGAATTGACTCTGCTGGATACATTTATGTGAAGCTACAAAATATGGTGAAAGTTTTTGGCGTATCAGATAGAGCTAGGATTCCGTGGGCTTGAATGATGATAGAATGGAAGTGTGGCCCATTGGATTGGGCAGACTTGGGCTGTCTGGACATCACTACTCCTCACCCTGCTCTAGGGTGGGAAAGGAGGTCCAGATGATGATGATGATGACCACGACATCAAAGGGGTTCATTTTAACACCTTGCATTCAGTGGCATATTTTCTTGGTTTACTCTTGCCACCTTCAGACACATACTAAGCTTGAGAGAGAAATTGTGTAGTGAAGAGGTTATGAAGGCTATTTCAGACCGTTTCAGTTCAAAAACTTTCTTAAGCTGAGTAAAAATTGTTTAGTGGTAGGAAGAATGAAATAAAAGTTACTTCACTAGTGAGAAGGGATTAATCTTCTGCCCATTATGCCATTAGTTTCATTTCATCTTAGTTTACCCCTTGTGGGCTTCCATATAACTTCTTCTATTTGCCAGGCTTGATCACTGCAGTGTCAACACTGAGGATCAGCTGAACTTCACTGCTTTCTCTGGCATCCATGGAGTTACTGAGATCACAGTCAGGTGGGTGCAGTGGTGATGAAATTAATGATGGTAAGTTATCATTTGGACTTTACTGCTTCCCCTAGCATCCATGGTATCACTGAGATCACATTAAGGTTTGTACATTGATAGGGAGGAGAAGAAAAATTTGAAAAATTAGGATTAATGATATTACTACACTTTCAGACAAATATGAAACCCAGTACAGTCATGACTCACTATGTGATACGGTTGGATAAGGTGGAAACCTGTCGCACAACAATTTATTGTATATTGAGGTTAGGCATTCCAATCAGATTGAGCTGGTGCAGGTTATTATATTCAAGGGGTGGTTGGGGTTTATTGCTCACGCCTACTCACGGATGAATGAAGTTGGTTACTTTTATCTTAAATGTCAAGACCAACTTGAGTGTACTGCTGTATGGTAGTGAGACCTGGGCAGTAAAGGAAGAGGATATTCGCAGGCTCATATGTACAGAAATGACAATGATTAAGGTGGATGTACTGTGTGTTCCTGAGTGTGAGGCTTGGAGTGGAATAGGTTTATGATGGAAGAGTTGAGGGGTAGGATGGGACCGGAGTGTATTGGTGTTGTGATGAGGAGAGGTAGATTGAGGTGGTTTGGGCATGTGGAGAGGATGGGGGATGATAATTGGGTGCAGAAAGTGAGAAGTCAATATTGGGGGTAGGATTGTGAGAGGTAGACCGAAAAAGACCTGGGACGAGGTCATTGAGTGTGACCTCAGGGATAAGGGACTTAATAGGGAAGCTGCCAGAGATCGAGCAGCATGGAGAGCTGCCATTAGGTGACCAAGGCCGACTTATGCAAGCATGTTGGAGCCTTCAAATGAACCTGCCTATCCCCGGGGTCCTACACTCCTCATGGGGCAACGCTGGATTATATGATGAATGAATGATATAACATCGGTTCATTGGAGTTAGGGAGGTTGCCTCCAACTGTGAAACCTAAAATACCCCCCCCCCATAAAATCTGCCACCTACCTGAAGTTTATGCTAGGCCAGTCTTAGTCATCACCATGGGTACTCCCCAAAGCTGGGAGATGGTTGGAGGGCCTGGATGATCACTCCATTTCCCCAGAAGGAGGTAAAGAGAGATGGGGAGGGTGATGCGGTGAGGCCGATGGAGAATGATATGGTTTTGCCGATGGAGAATGGAGCAGTGAAGATGAGGGAGAGTGTGGTGGTGTGGTGT
Organism: Birgus latro; assembly: GCA_018397915.1. Taxonomy (NCBI): domain Eukaryota; kingdom Metazoa; phylum Arthropoda; class Malacostraca; order Decapoda; family Coenobitidae; genus Birgus; species Birgus latro. The sequence continues at coordinate 12,884 of JAGKTI010018628.1, read as the reverse complement.
ATGGGTATTCCAGCCAGCAGTGAAGATGAGGTAGACATAATGGAAGGAGGTGATTCAGGATGTTGCATTTTCACACCACTCATTGATGGCCTTGGCTCATCCTCAGTGCTGCTGGCAGGGAAGAAGAGGGAAGTGATGGTGGTCTGATGTACTGCCATGGGATAGTTTTTCAATAAGGATGTGGTGGTTGTAGCTTCATTAACACTTTCACAGCTGGAGATACTTCCTAAACTAAGATCTCATTGTGTTGTCTTTTTTCATACCTTTTTTCACTATTACATCTTCAGTAGGTTAAATAAAAGCTTCTGAATAAAGATATATTACTACCTGTATTCTGATTTGTCAGTCTCGTCAGATGTACATTATTAAGAGTACCGTATATACTGTAAAAATTTTGATTTTTAGAACATCCTTTACTATTAACAAGTAATACTGCTACAAAAAGATGGCTGTGTAATGAAAGGAATATCATCATCCCAACCATTTTTTGCAAAAAGATGGGATGGGACAGTGTTCAGAAAGCAAGGCAAAAAAATCATGATAGGAAAAAAAAAAATAATCATGCCCTGAATTTTCTTGACATGGACAGACCATCTTGGATCCCGAGCCCAGACCGTCCCCTATTGGGTGAAGACAACCGAATAGCAGTGGAGGACTACCTGAGGGCTCGCAGTGAAACCCTCGGTTCACTTGGGGCCACTGAAAACAGCAGCAGGGTGAGACATCATGTACTCTTTCCTCCTCTTCCTCCTCCTCTGTGCATTGTACATCCACACTGTGCTTTGTGCAGTCTCCTTTTGTCTATAAGACATCCCATCTCATATATTTTTCAATTCCCCCAATGCAAAGAAAGTAATATAAGGACAGATAGCCCTGAGTTAATGGTCACTACTCTTACTTTCGACCTGTGATGGGCTGTGGATCACTGAGGGTCCCTGTTAGACAAGTGACCACCATCGGGATTCTTTTTATGTACCAGGGGTCACTGCTTCAGGAGGAAACTTGCGTACTTGTCCCACATGGGAGAGTTCCTTGTCTCAGAGGGGCAAATGGAGCTAGGGCCTGGTTGACTGCTGCCTACCTTAAAAGTGCCAGGCAGGGTTGCTGCACCACCCCTAAATATCCACACTGTGCACTGTGTAGTTTCCATGTTATGTCTACAGACGCCCCATTAACTCAATGTACCCGTTTATAATGTCACACCATAACTATTAGTTTATTTGATTACTTTCTCTTTGAGGTTACTCAAACAGGTAGCTTATAGATAAAGTATTATAGAATGTTCACTTTCCTTTCTAGTATTTCCTGTGAAATTTCCATATCATTTTCTCCATGCTGCATGGTGGTTTTTCTCACTTTCCTGGAGGGTTTGGGGGGGGTGGGGGGAGCCTTCTTGCTTTACCATCCTTATCCTTCAGCATGTAGAGTTAGATCATGTAGTCTTAGTCTTCTCTGTAACAAGCAGCCTCGAAAGGACCAGAAGGTCTGTTGCTGTTTGCTTTCCTGTGTAATCCTATGTAATCCTCCTCCTCCTCCTCCTCCTCCTCCTCCTCCTCATCATCATCATCATCATCATCATCATCATCATCATCATCATCATCATCTGCTTCTTCTTCTTTTCCATCTTTTATAAGGTATGCTACAAGAGTTATCCCACATTGTATGAGGTGTGTCCAAAAAGAAACAGAATTTTTTAAACAACACACCAACTAACTGGCGTAATGAGATCGTGATGGGAGCGCTGTGTAACGGCAGCTTTGAACTAGTCTAACACTAGCCGTATCATGCCACATCACTTAGTAATCAAGGTACGTGTGCTAGAGTCAACGTGTTTAGTGCACTTGGTGAATTTTCTCTTATCTCTTCTGTCGTCTGAAATTGAGTACCTTTCAGGATGAATTTCAACTTGGGGAGGGGGTGGGGGGCAGTCCACAGAGGCCAGATGCAAAGAGTAGGGCAGCTGGGAGATGATAGCGTCTTGTGCTTTGTCAAAAAGTCACAGATAAGGAGTGACACATGAGCCGGCGTATTGTCATGGTGCAGCATCCAAGTTTTGTTTGTTCACAACTCAGGCCTTTTCCTTCGCACTGCCTCCCTCAAATGCGTCAGAATATCCAACTAAAACTCTTCATTGACTATCTGACCACTTAGAACATACTTATGATGAACGACTCCTTGCCAGTAGAAAAAGATGATCAATAGCACTTTCACATTTCTGCCTGCCCCCTCCCCGTTCCTACCCACCATGACGACGAGTGCCTTTTTATTTTGACAAAGTAGTCATACGCCCACGGTTTCATCACCTGTTATGACATTTTTCCAGAAAGTTTTCATTAGCATTCGAACAACCAACTTCCGATTGTTTTTTTGCTCCTCTGTCAGCAGCTGCGGCACAAATTTTGTGGCAACACGTTGCTGCTTCAGTTTTTCAGTTCATATCCTGTGGCACGAATTTTTACAGATGCCTATTTTTTCTGAAACGTCATTGTCAGTCAGACAACAGTTTTCATAAATCACAGCATGCACTTTCTTAAAGTGATTGTTTTCTTTTGAAGTGGAAGGCTGTCCAGGTTTAAGATTGTCTTTGGTGGATGTTCTTCCTGATTTGAATCTCTGGAACCACTTGTAACATTGCGTACAGTTCAAACAATCCTCTCCATAAGCCTATTGCAACATTTGAAAAGTCTTTGTAAAAGTTTATCACAGTTTGAAGCAGGCACATTGCTCTTCAAAATCCATCCTTGTTCAGCTTGCAACAAGTTGCAAAGTGCACTAAACACATGTTCATTCAAGTATGTGTACCTCAGTAACAAAGTCATGTGGCATGATGTGGCAAGTGTTAGAATAAAGTGCAAAGTCACCACTACACAGCATTCCTGTTGCAATCACACTACGCTGGCTAGTTGGTGTGCTGTTTAAAAAGTTTGGTTTCTTTTGGGCCGTACCTTGTACAGTACTTTCACTTTTGTGTATAAATCCTGTATCACCTGTGCTTAAGTTGGAAGTCAGATTGGCAGTGATAGAGGTGATGAGCAAAATTGTGCTTATTGGTAGTTGATTGGTGATTATCCATGTGATTCCCAGAAAGAGTAATACAAGATTTAACTTTTCTTCTAATGTATACATGTAAGATGAGAACTTGATTCTTATCTTACCATGCACTGACCATTGGATCTTTTGAAAGGCAATGTTGTGTGCTTGCATGGGTCAACCTTGTTCACATGGATGTCACAGTCCAACATCAGGCAGCAATTCCATGCTTCACCAATGTTCTTTGGCACAATGGCCAGTGCATCAGCTACCCTTAATCATCACTGGTAGACAGCCCTCAGAATTGCGCCCCCCCCCCCCCTTTTTTTTTATTTTTTTGCTTTTACTTTTTCAGTGTAGGAGGAGGCTGTAGCACGGGCCGAACAGGGTAGTACTCCTGAGGGGAATGGGAATGCTGGTGATAGGGAGAGCTGGAGCTCCTGTTTCACTAGATACCTAACCATCCCCCTTTGCTGACCTTTTCAGTGTGACAGTAACATGGAGAGTAGACCAGCATACTCTCCCAAACATTTCCTCTAACTATCCTATGCACTACACCACATGCGCTTTACATATTACACAACATATCCCACTACGTTACAGGGGTTGATGCCAGCAAGGGCATGCAGCCAGAAAACTTTGCCCCCGCTACCTAGTGGCGGACTTTGGGGGGAGGCTTGACAGGGGTTCCGCCAGCATAGATCATGGGTCCGGGGCAAGATGGGGCTCGAACCTGTGCTAGAGGGTACAGGGCATTGCGGTTCCCAGGCTGCCACTTCCGCTCAATAGAGAGGGGCCCGAACCTGGGAGTAGCGCCCCAGGAGGCTGCCCTATCAGTGGGTGTATAACGGCGGGGCAGTTGCAGTGCCAAGCCGCGCTTGGAGGGTGTCCCTGCAGGTGTCCTGGCAGGGTGCCCCGAGGCCACTACCACAGCCACTGGTAAGCTGGTGGGGTAGGAGTCCCAGATCCATTGCCTGGACCTGGGTCTGTGCAATGGGTCAGGCCTTTGGAATGTTTACCCCCCATTATCTTACTGACTGTGAACTACAAAAACAAGCACCAAAGCAAGCCTGAGGACAGCAAATCACCCAGGGGGTTTAGGGTGGGTTCGTGGAATGTGGGAAGTTTGAGAGGAAGAGCAGGGGAAGTCGTTGAGGCATTCAGTAGGAGGTGGGTGGATGTGGCATGTTTGCAGGAAGTCCTGTACAGGGGTGGATCAGCCAGAAAGATTGTTGGGAAGGATTGCTACTATAAGTTGTTTTGGCAGGGGGGAACTGACGGACATGGGGGTGTGGGGGTGTTGGTTGCAGAGAAATGGGTGGAATATGTCATGAATGTTATGAGAGTAAGTGATAGGATATTAGTAGTGAAAATTTTGATCGGGCAGAAATTGATTTCAGTTATATTGGCATATGCTCCACAAGTAGGATTGGATGACGCAGAGAAGGATAGATTTTGGGATGATTTAATATGTGTAGTGAGTGGTATGGGTGATGATGAGGTAGTGGTTCTGGGAGGGGATTTAAATGGTCGTGTGGGTGAAGCAGCTCAAGGTTATGAAGGAGTCCATGGAGGATTTGCATATGGTATGAGGAATGCGGAAGGGGAAAGAATCCTCAAGTTTGGGGAGGCTATGGACATGATTGTGTGCAACACACATTTTAGGAAAAGAATGAGCCGGTTGATTACATACGAGTCCGGGGGAAATAGTAGTCAGATAGATTATTTTCTGGTCAGGAGGTTTGATAGGAGATTAGTGAGGGATGTTAAAGTTATAGGAAGCGAGGAGTGTGTGCAGCAGCAAAAAATGTTGATTTGTGACATGGTGCTTAAGGAACGAGTGATGAGAAGGAGGACATATGTACCTAGGAGGAAAATATGGAAGCTGGGAAACCAATCAGTAAGGGATGCCTTTTATAGTGAGATGAGGAGAGTGGTGGCTGAACAGGAAGCCGTAGATAGAGGCGTTAATGAACAGTATAGAGCCCTTAAGAACAACCTCTTGAGAGTTACCGATGCAATATGCGGTTGGACAAGAGGCCCACCAAGACATAAAGTAACTTGGTGGTGGGATGAGGGTGTAGAAGCTGCAGTTAAGGAGAAAAGAAGGCTTTTTCGGGAATGGAAGAAGGGTGGTAACAGGGAGGAGTACTTGGCTGCCAAGCGCAGGGCTAGAAGAGAGGTATACAGGGCGAAGTCTGAGTCACAGAGACTTACTTGATAATCTAAATCATGGAGAAAGGAAAAATATGATTTTTAGGGTGGCAAATCAGGTGAAGAGGGATAATTGGGACTGTATGTGAGCAGTGTGTGAAGAATGATGATGGAAGGGTTGTGGTGAACAGTGAGGATATTAAAGATGCATGGAGGGAGCATTATAGCCGATTGTTGAATGAGGAGTTTGAGTGGGATAGAGAAGGTTTGGAGCCAGCTGATCCAGTGTTTGGCCCTTGGCCTTTGATTGACGCTGCTACTGTGAGTGAGGCAATAGGCAGGATGCGGGTGGGGAAGGCGGCAGGTGTGTCTGGGTTGACTGCCGAGATGTTGAAGGCCTCAGGAGATACTGGGTTGAGGTTAGTCACTGACCTGATAAATATGATTATATATGAGTGTGTTGTCCCAGATGATTGGCTGAAGAGTGTAATTGTAAATGTGTAAAAAGGAAAGGGTGATGCCCTGGAAAGGGGAAATTACAGAGGTATAAAGCTCTTAGATCAGATAATGAAAGTAATGGAGAGAGTTCTAGAAGGTATGATTAGAGAAAGAGTGAATATCAATGAGATGCAGTTTGGGTTTATGCCAGGCAGGGGGACCACTGATGCCATATTCATTGTTCGACAGCTTCAGGAAAAATATATTGGCAAGAAAAGGGAATTGTATTTTGTTTTTGTTGATTTGGAAAAGGCCTTTGACAGAGTCCCTAGAGAGGTGGTGAAGTGGGCAATGAGAAAGCTAGGGTTGGAAGAATGGCTGGTTAGGGTGGTTATGGCCATGTACATGGGTGCTCGCACCCAGGTAAGAGTGAATGGAGCTTTGAGTGATGAGTTTTCCGTGAATGTTGGTGTGCATCAGGGGTCAGTTTTGAGTCCCTTGTTGTTTATCATGGTGCTTGAAGCCCTCTCACGTGACTTCAGAGAGGGACTCCCTTGGGAGATGCTGTATGCTGATGATTTGGTGTTGATTGCAGAGAATGAACGGAAGGCAGAGGAAAGATTTAAGAAGTGGAGAGAGTGTGTGGGGTACAAGGGCTTAAGGGTAAATACAGATAAAACAAAAGTGATGATATCTAGGGTTGGTGGCAGTACAATCAGAGGAGAGGGTGAGTGGCCATGTGAAGTTTGCCACAAGGGTGTGGGAAGTAATTCCATCTTGTGTAGTGTTTGTGAAAAGTGGGTGCCCAAGAGATGTAGTGGTATTAGAGGTAGACTGCGAGATGATGATGATTTCATGTGTGCGGCGTGTCGGGGAGAGCAGGTGGAGATTGTTGGGCGGGAGAGGGTTGAACTTGCAGGTGAGTCTCTTGAGTGTGTGGAGGAGTTTTGTTATTTGGGAGACATGTTATGTGCTGGAGGTGGGGCTGGAGTTAGCTCGGTTGCTAGGGTGAGAAGTGGTTGGAAGAAGTTCAGGGAGCTGTTGCCTCTCCTGACATTGAGAGGACTCTCCTTACGTGCTAAGGGGTCTTTGTATGCAGCATGTGTTAGGAGTGTGATGCTGTTTGGTAGTGAGACCTGGGCAGTAAAGGAAGAGGATATTCGCAGGTTTAAATGTACAGAAATGACAATGATTAGGTGGATGTGCAGTGCGTCCCTGCGTGCAAGGCCTGGGGGCACTGGGTTTACGATGGAAGAGTTGAGAGGTAGGATGGGACTGGAGTGTATTGGTGTTGTGATGAGGAGATGTAGGCTGAGGTGGTTTGGACATGTGGAGAGGATGGGGGATGATAATTGGGTACAGAGGGTGAGAGGTGTTAATATTGGGGGAGGGGTTGGGAGGGGTAGACCGAGAAAGACATGAGACGAGGTCATTAAGTGTGACTTAAGGGTTAACCTCTTCATTACCGAAATCGATAAGGTTTACGCTTGTAAACCTAGAAAAAGTTCTGACGAGGAACCGATAATTGTAAGGTTTACGGTGGTAAACCTGATAAGCATAGGGAGGTATAGGAGGGTAGGAGTGTTGGTTTTGGGGATACTAGAGAGGCTTGGGTTGTAAGAACTGGCAACTTGACTCTGATGTCATTCTCCTTGTCATGGCCATGCCATGGCCATATCAGAGTCCATGCCAGGCCATGATTGACATAATTTGGGTATTTTGGATATGATTTATTATTTCAAATGTTTTGGGCATATATATAGACCTATATGGTATGATATAAACAGAAAAAAATAGTTGCACTAGGCATATCAGCACGTGGTTACCATGACAACCACTCTCCTAGGCCCCACAACCAACCAGCAGCCAGTTCTCACCCGCAACCCCTCAGTATCCCCCAAGCTGCATGCTGTGACTGTGTGTTTTGTTTTGGCTGTTTTTGCGTGATCATGGCGTCATCTGATACTGATGACGAATTTGATACAAAGCTTGCTAGTGAGTTAGATGAGTCTGACGACAATGAAACTCAATCAGACATCAGTGAGTGAGTCAGACGATGATTATATACCAGAAAACGACAGTGATAGCGAGAGTACGAGTGATGAAAGTGAGATAGATAATTGCTCAAATCCCAGCCCTGTAGGCTCGCCATTGTTGCAGAGTCCCTGAGGACCTGCCTTCACCCTCTTGTTGGATCCGTTTGCAGATCAAAGGCCACCTCCACTACCTACACTTCACCTGGACTTTCCCAGCGTACATCCTGCAGTGTATCAACGCCACGAGGAGCAACATATGAGTACTGTATATAGCTTTTTATGTCTGTAAAGTCTATATTTATAGGAACAATGAAAGTTTAGTAAAGTATATATATCCCTACACGTATACTACTATAGGAAATGTATTTCAAATCATGCACTGTGTACCTCGTGGTCAGCATGTACTTGAGAATTTAAAAGTTATATAGAATGAAAAACAGCGCACTCATGATAAACGATCACCCCCCACGCACACACATGAACTTCCGGGAATTCGGTTTGACGGAGGGAGAGCGGGGCGGCTGGGGGTGGGAGGCGCGGTAATGAAGGGGTTAAGGGACTGAACAGGGAGGGTGCCAGGGATCGAGCAGCGTGGAGAGCCGCCATTAGGTGACCAAGGCCGACGCATGCAAGCATGTTGGAGCCTTCAAAAACAAAATGAAACGAAACGAAGTAGCCTATCCCCAAACGTCAGTGCCTCTGGTGGTACAGTAAAGGATTGGATGATAAATGTAATGAAAGACATTTTGAATAGGTATTGCTAATGTACAGTTTTGTACCTCGTAAGTATGCTTTGGTGATCAGTTCATTTTAATGAATGTTTACAGTATTATTTTAACCCCTAAAGACTGCAGATTTCCCAGCCCCCGTATCCCCAGAACCGCAAAAAGGGTCTGATTTTTTAACTTTTACCAAGGTAAATTTTTTTCTTACCAGTTTCAAGAGCTTGAACTTACACACCTGAAAATTTTCTATTTCACTCTCACATGACTTATGGTTACCGCAATATCGGCTATCAAAGAATGTCAGATATAAAAATGGTTACCCCTCGTGTATAGAGAGAGGGAGAAGAGAGAGAGAGAATTTCACCAAGGTAAATTTTGGTCTTTTAGATTTGATGAGCTTGATTTTACACACCAGAAAATGTATATTTCACTCTCATATGTCTAATGGTTACTGCACAATTGACTGTTAAAAGTAAAGAAAAAAGTCACTCCTTGTCATGAGCCATGAGCGAGAATGGGACGTCCTTGAGAAGTAAGGGGGAATAAGAAGGTGGAGGGAGGGTGGAGGGGCATCAGGAGGGGGGAAACGGAGGAAATATGTCTGCCACACACAGCCAATACAGTCTAGAGGGGGTATGAGGAGTATTTTGGGTGGGAGGGGACACAGAGGGCAGGATCCAATGGGGCAAAGGTAAGTGGAGAGATGGCTTTGGGGGGAGGTGGTTCTTACACTCAGAGATGGAGCTGGATCATGCCTCCCACCACCCGATATCTTAGTTTCCATTTCCATTGGCTAGGTACCATTTATGTCATAAAAGAGGTGGTGTTACAGCTCTCCATTTTTTTTGTAACCTCTCAACAATCATCAGTCATAGGACTTTATTGCACATATTCCGAGACCCACGATCATCAGCCGTAGGACCTTAGGGGTTAAGGTAAAGGTAAGCTGAGTTCTGTTTTGTAACTGAAGTTTGTTGTAAAGAGTATACTGTAGGATATCGCCTATAACGACTTTGACAGTAATGTTTTCGGCAATTACGGTACGTTAGAATAGATACCCAGATTCTATAATAACATTCGGACTCACTTGAATAACAGTTAATTCTGGAATGCCAGGTTGTTATACTACAAATATGTCTATAACAAGATGAGGAATGAAACAGACAAACAAGAAGAGATGAAGGAAATTTCCGAAAATGTGAGGAGTAGTGAGGAGGAGATGGGGGATCCTCCCCTCACCACCTTCCCAGACTCGCCCACCGCCTTCCCCTCCACCCCCACTGCCCCACCTGACTCACCAGCTGCCTCCCCCTCCACCTCCACAGCCCAGCTTGACTCACCTGCTCCACCTAGCATACCTGTGACCCCTGTCATAATGACTGTTGCTGCATTCTGGAAGATGACAGACCGTAAATTTCGTCAGAGCCTGGAATAATACAACAATGGCAATCGTTAAAACAGCCAGGTCAGCACTCCTGCCACAACTCAAGTCTGCTGAGATGGAGAGAGAGCGGGGATCAGAATTAGTGACTAATGATTGGACCTGTAAATCAAATTTCAAAAAAATACCAGAACCAGTATCACAACCAAGTGAATACCTGCCATCAGTCACTCATCGCTTGTTTTCATTCACAATGCCGGCCAGCCAAGGAAGAACAACAGAGAAGGGTTGAGTAGATGAAGACATTGATGATGCTGGGGACTTTCCTGAAAATTTTGACTTTGTAGGGTTTGACGAAGTGTTGACAGAAGTGGGTGACTCAAGTGCGAGAGGCAGGAGTGTGCACGAGGCCAGCGAGAGGTCGGGGGTATGCCACAGTAGCCTATATTCGCAAGCCTCAGAACAGTCATCACACCAAACACCTCATTAACTCCTTTAACCCTTTGAGATTCCAGCGATGCATTTTTGAGTCATCATAAATCCAACTGTTGGGATTCTGATGACTCGAATTCAAGTCATACGAAACAATATACAGTAATCCCCCCACTATCCGACGTAATAGAGCCAAAGGCATGTCCGGATAGTGGTCTTGTCCGGATAGTGGCCCTGAAGCTCCAGCACAGGTCATTCATGACCCTAACCTAACCTAACCTAAATCAGAAAACCACCTACCTACCTCCCTACCGGACATGCATAGCACTTATTTAATTCCCCTTTCACATAAATAATGCACACTAAGCATGAATTAACTGAATTTTAACTAATAAATGATGATTTAGAGGTGAGTAAGGCATAGGTGCTCACAACTTGCAAGCAAGTGTAAGTATCAGACATGGAAATCACTATGAAAATCACCCTTTCTCACACCATATGCATTAAATAATGGACACAAAGCATGAATTCGTTGAATTTTAACCCAAAAATGATTTTGAGGTAATGAAGGCATAGATGTTCGTGAGTTGGCAGCTTAGTGTAAATAAGTATCGGATGTGGCAATCACTATGAAAATGATCATTTCTCACATCTTATGCACTAAAATATGGGATACAAAGCATCAAATAAATAAACTGTTACCAGAAAAAGAGTTAGGGATGGCAAAGGTGTTCACTGTTCACCAAAAGTACCAGTCATTCTTGACCCTATAGAAAACCACCTACCTACCTCCCTCCCGGACATGCATAGCACTTAATTGAGACCCCTTTCACATAAATAATTGGCACAAAGCATGAATTAATCGAATTTTAACCTAAAAATGATGAATTTGAGGTGAGTAAGGCAGGAGTGTTACAAGTTGGCAGCTTAGTGTAAGTAAGTATCGGATGTGGCTATCATTATGAAAATCATCATTTCTCATATCTTGTGCACTAAACCATGGGATACAAAGCATCAAATAAATAAACTGTTACCAGAAAAAGAGTTAGGTATGGCAAAGGTGTTCACTGTTCACCAACAGCACCAGTCATTCTTGACCCTAACCTAACCTAACCTAAATCAGAAAACCACCTACCTACCTCCCTCCTGGACATGCATAGCACTTAATTAAGGCCCCATTCACATAAATAATTGGGACAGAGCATGAATTAATCGAATTTTAACCCAAAAATGATGATTTTGAGGTGAGTAAGGCAGACATGATTAATACTGAGAAAATCACCTTTTCACAGCCAATGCACACAAATATGGGACACAAAGCATGAAGTAAATAAAATGTAACCAGAAAAATTATGATTTAGAGGTGTGTGGGGCAAAAATGTTCACCAGTTGACTACATAGTGAACGATGAGACATGGTAATCACTGAGAAAATCACATCTTTTCACAGCCTGTGCACTCAAATATGGGACACAAAGCTTGAAGTAAATAAAATGTAACCAGAGAATGAGGATTTAGAAGTGATTATGAAAAATATTTAGCACTTGACAATGTTTACTTACAGTCCATGATTGTTGTTTACCCCCATCTCTAAGGTTTTTAGAGTGGTCATAATTGTTCTTGAAGCATGTCCAGTAATCCAGTGTTTAACTACACTTAATCCTCAGCACTGTGACTTTTGATTATTTAAACAAGAACAAAAATACCGCAAACAATCGGAGAGCCGTCCACTGTTCACGGGAGTTGAGACAGAACTAGTAGGAGGGAGATTGAGCGGGAAGGGAGCTAGTCGGCGCGGGCGGGAAATTCAAACTGACGCAGTCGGCAAAAATCGGATTTTTTTTTGGGGGGGGGGGCATCAGCCCATGATGTCCGGATAGTGGACATCCGGATAGTAGAGAGATTACTGATATTTTTTTGCATGTTTTCCATCTCCTATCTGGCCTTGTTCCATATACAGTAGGCGCGGAAAATATTGACGCTTTTTTGCCGACCTCATTCTTTTTCGCGTTAAGTGAAGTAGGGTCAATACTACCCTCACCTGTGATGCGAAATGAGCTGACGCTTTTTCAGCGGGAGCTGGCAACCCTGCTTGATAGGTTTGGCACCACAGGAGCAGGCTCAGTAATGTTTGGGCAGCCACAGGAGGAGGATTGTCTCTGTGTGTGATGCACCACGAGGGCATGTTTTGACTCAAATAACACAGTTATTTGGTTACCTACCACATTCTCATCATGCCTAAAGTAACCACAAGCAAGGACAAACGTGTGGAAGTGATTACTTTATACAAAGTTGGCCACAAACTCCCATTTATTGCAAATCAGATGGTGTTAGACTGAGGACAGGTCAGAGACTGGTGAAGCGGTTCAAGGACAGTGGAGAGGCCATTCCTCCCACTCCACTTCCCAAGCCTGGGAGACCTCGTAAGACAACCTTCAGGACCCGTCAGCTGATCTCAAGGCAAGTTAGCAAGGATCCAAGGCTAACAGCACGGGATTTAAAAGAAAAGAACCCACAGTTGCTGGCAGATGTGTCTGTCAGAAGTGTGCAGCAGCTGTTGCATGACGATCTGGGCTGCAGGAGTTTTTGTGCTCGTAAAAAACCACTGCTAACTGCACTTCAGAAGAAAAAGAGAGTAAATTTTTGTAAGAAATATCTTGCCTGGAGTGAGGAGCAATGGAAAACTGTG
>JAGKTI010018627.1:0-17564 GCA_018397915.1 Birgus latro | reverse complement strand
TTAGTGTGAGAAAATGAACGTCGAAGCTGTTCTTAAGTGAACGAGGTTGAGAAAAACGAAGAGACAGTTTACCTATGAGTTTCCAGACGAGGAAGTCAGTGATGCACTAAAGAAAATGGAAACTTCCTTTTCAATGTGGTGGTGGATGTTTGTATTGGATCACTGCAAGAACGTTTCAAGTCATTAGGTAAATTACAGGAAAAGTTTGGGGTACTTGTCAACTTCCCTGAGCTATCCAATGAAGAGCTAAAAAAAAAAAAAACACTGTGAAACACTCAGCAAAACCCTGGGCAGTCGTGGAGAGTCAGACCTGGATGGGAGGGCACTGGCACTGGAGATGCAGACTTACCCCACTTTGGCAGAAACCATGACCACCCTGGAATTTCTGGCCCTCTTACAAAAGAAAAAACTAAAGGAAATTTACCCAAATATGTGGGTGGCACTCAGAATCGCTGCCACTATTCCAGTGGCAGTCGCTGCTGCTAAGAGGACCGTCTTCTTCCTGAAATTAATAAAAACCTACCTTAGGTCTACAATGGCTCAAGACCGTCTGATTGGACTAGCAATAGTAAGTATAAATCTTGAGGAATCTAAGTAGGTATCTTTAGATGACACCATAGATGCCTTTGCAAAGAGAAAGTCCAGACGTGCCACATTGTAAGCATATGTAGTTATGTACAGATGGCCACACATGAATCTGGGACCGGATTGGTGTGCATAATCATATCTTGTCAATGCAAATTTGATTTCAGGATGTGATTGAGGCACAAGGATGGTGGAGTAGGTATTACATGTAAAAATGATTCCATAATCATGGATGTGTTATATCTGTTTAACTCATAATAAGCAATTAAGACCCCTGCAACACACCAACCACGTCCCAGGTTCATACGTGGCCAACCGTACAGTATCATATTTCATAGACTTTGAAGAACCTACATGCTATTCTTCAATATATTTTTCATATTTAGCTTCACTAAGGCCAGTAGTTTTCTAAATTCAAGTGAACCAAATACTTACAATATCAGTACAAACTGCTGAACTGAACACACTACACGCCACCTTTCTTTTCATTACATGATACAGAAATCTTCATTGTCACTGGGACTATCCCACTGACTTCGTTAATTTGGTTAAAGCTGTGTAATAACCCAAATGAAACTTAGCAAATTAATCACACTGGCCTGGCCGGGATTTGAACTCAGGCCTTCGCGATTGATACACGCGCAAGTTACCACTGAGCCAATGAGAGGGTTCCCGCTTTACTTCTGAGCAACGCGGGCTTTTATAGACCCCATTACATCACTCTTTTCTCCCCTTGGTGATTAATTTGGTCAGTTTCGAACACATGGTAACGTAGCATCGGAGGCCACCACTGGGGGCGCTGCGGACCACTCCGCACAGCTCACCCCCGGGATGTAAGGACTAGGACGCTGTCAGCTGACCAACAACATCAGTGCCCTCCAAGCCTCGCCTCACATCCAACACTGCTGCCAGCCAATGTAATAACCGACCTGAAACTTAACAAAGTAATCATATTGTCCTGGTTGGGATTCAATCTCAGGCCATAAAGCTTGATACGCGCGCACATTACCACTGAGCCAAAGAGAGGGTCCCTGATTTGCTTCTAAGCAACGTGGGCTTTTATAGACCCCATGACAGCTGCAATGTAACTTTTTACATAGAAAAATGTATTGTTTTCTTCTTCTTTTAATAGAAAAAATAAATGTACCATTGTGATGTCTGAAGTTTAGTATCCATGCATTACTGTAGAATAAGTGAGTCATAAGGATGATAAGGTGATGAGGCAGTATTGGTGGGGCAATGTGGTGGACCATGGACCCATAGTGGTGTTGGTAGGGGGGGGGGCGCCAAACCCTAATCTTGCCTAGGGCGCCAAAATTGCTAGAGCCGGCCCTGAACTAGGGCACACGAGGATGAGGACGTTAAGACCAGATCCATCCTTTTGTCAGTCACCAGTGGACACAGAATAGAATTTTAAGGAGTGCATTCAAGCTGGAGAATGCAAAAATCCCAGAGTAACGGAAAGTGGGCATAGCTCATGGCATGACCAAAGATGGAAGGCAAACGGGAAAAAAATGAAGACAAAAACAAACATGGAGCTGAAAAGGATGCGGGAATTTTATATTTGGTTCGAGGAAGTCCATGGATACCTCTTGAAGGTAAAGAGGGGGCAGTCCAAGGACGGAAAGCTTCAGGACCGGTGAGAGACAAGGGCCACAATGTAAGTGTGATGAGACTAAAATGAGCAATGGTCAGTAGCAGGTAAGCAAGTGTTGGCCTCCAGCTGCTTGGCCACAACAATAGATATCTCGATTTAGGTTATATTAATGTGAGAAATACAGTAATCATTGTACTGAACACTAAGAAACAGCAGATGCATAAGGTAAGACAAATCCCATTCAATAGTCTGCGAACATAAAAGACGTAAAAAAACTATTATTCAGTAAACAAGGTATAGCTAAAAGGCATCAGAATATGAAATCTTGCCTGTGAGGCTCCATCCTGGGGTACAAAATGGGTACGTTTCTACCACACTCCTAAATGTCAGGCGCACAACACCTCACTGATGATGCTTCACACTCCGCTGGTTTCATCCCATCATGCATGTGGACGCCTGCCGACAGCGATCCAGATCCTCACAACCCCACTACCATGGTTGCTACCTCCTCATCTAGAGCTATAACGCAATCTAGAACCTAACATCAGCACAAAAACTGATAACGGAGATTTGTAAGATTGCTTAAAGGTCCTCACTGTAAACACGGCACTATTACATTGATAACTCCATACAACAGTGCTTCGGTAAACAGGATCGAAGAAAAATGCTTACAGCATGTGATACAATTAATATTTCAAAATAATACGTAATAATGTAGCCTAATTTCTTGCGTATACATACAGTATCAAAACAATCGGCAACACACATTAATAGCTATAATCAAAGTATAATATAAATAACAGAAATACGGCTCATGACTGGATTTGCATATGGTGAGACCACAATCCAACCCTCTACTTACAGCAACAGTCATGGTATAATCCAAGACAAATCCAGCCCTCTAAAGGCAGCATATGAGGGGCAAACACCTTACGGTTGGAATGGAATAGCAACAGAGGCTCATCAACCAGACTCATTAACACTTCACTTCTGGCGGAGCAGCACCGATTCCCTAAGGAAGGCCATGGCTGAGACCGGGCTTTCCCACAGTGCCCTCAAGGAGTGTATGTTGTGTTGTTGGCGTAGGTGATTGTGTGCAATGCAGTCTTCCATAATGTGCTTAATAGTATGGGGTGCAGTGTTGCATCCTGGACAGGCGTCAGCAACGGAGTCATCCAGCCTCTTCTGGTAACTTAAGAGGGCTGGATGATGCCCACATCTCAGGCTGCCTAGGGAACAACTACTATTACTACTACACTTCACTTCTCATGAGAAAAATGAGACAATAGCGTGCAGCCTCCAGTTGAGATATGAGTCATAAGTAGATACCAGGTATTGGTTTTAAACCCATGACCGAGAAAAATAATAATCATATTCAGGTGTACCACATGTGCTTTATCGAAAGTGATCTGAAAATCATGTTTAGTAATGTGGACATAATTATTTTCTCTTCAGAAGCTAATGAACTACAGGGAAAGATAACAGATACAGAAACTCCACATGTGAGTGCATTAAAACTGAAACGATTTAGACTTGAAAGAACTGCGGCAGGATATCACATTGATGGAAATGAGGTGTTTGGGAAACATCTGAAAAGTTACGGAGAAGATAGAAGGGTGCTACTTTGTCTTAGGCTAGATATTCGTTTTTTTTTTTTTTTAATTCAAGAAATAATTCTGTCAGTACCTGTGTATCAAAATACAGGGTGAAAATGAGAACATCCTAACTGCATCCATATAACAGAAGCCCAAACAGTAACACCGTGAACAATGGAAATCTCATACAGGAAGTAAGGAATTACAGCAGTGTCAGAAATAATGTGTTGATTGAAGATTCCTGTGCACCGGGTTTTAACTGGAAAACTTGCACTATAGCATCTGGTGGGGGAAATTTTAGCCTTGAATTTATTGAAAATGCAAGGGACTGTGTTCTCACACAATATGTTCGAGATAAAACGAGATACAGAAGTAGTGAAGTTGGAAATACGTTTACCTAATGTTTTCGGAGGAATAATGTTGTGTAGAGGACATAACGGTAACAAGCCCATTAAGCAAAAGTAATCACGGATGGCCACGGATGTATTTTATTCAAATGTGATGTGAAACCTCATAGACAACAGTGCGAACGTCCGACATATATAGATTAGAATAATGATTAAGAAGCACAGAAAACTTAATATAAATTGGAGACAGTACTTGGATACGCAAGCAAGGAGGTGTGGAGCAGATTTATAAACATATTCCAGAAGGCAGTCGGTGAGTGTGTACCATGTAAAGAATTTAAAGAAATGGACAGCCAGCGAAAATGAACAAACGGTGATATCTCTGAACGAAAAACTATGGAACACAATCAAAAGGAAAGAAAGGTTGAGCGAAAGACAGAAGAAAGTAAGAATAGAGGGACAGGAAATACAGCGAAGTTCTAACAACGTACAAATGAACCAATAATCAGATGAGAAAGGAAACACGAAGAGTGACTGGGGATAAGTACCGAACAACAGGAAGAAATGTCAAGGCAAACCTTCATAGTTTTTCGAAGTACATCCAGTCATAGACTGAGACAAAATCTAATGTGTCTAAGCTATATACTGATGCTGATAAACAGGAAAAAAAAAAAAAACTGAAATTTTGGCCAAGTACTTCAGCAGTGTGGTCACGACAAAGCCCAACGACAACATTCCAAAAATGAAAACAAAACTATTTTCTGAACTGAAAACCCTGGAAATAACCAGAGCTAAAATACGAAAAAGAATAGCCAAGGTGAAATAGAGCCATGGTGGATTGCTTCCTAGAATTATTTAGGAAATAGCAGAATCAGTTTTAAATCTGTTGAAGATTATTTCCGAGTTCTCAATAAGAAACCAAAAAAAAATCCTCAAGACTGGAAGAGAGCGAAGATAATATTAGTTTATAAGAAGGGGGTCAGAAGTGTCCCATGGAACTATCAACCAGTTAGATTCACAAATATAACAAATATAACAAATTATTTGAAATAAAACAGGCAGTTTAGTGACAGACAATAAGAGTTTATGGCAGAAAAGTCGCATTCAATTAAAGTTATCGAGAAATTGGCAAAAACACTGGACGAAGGTGTCACAGACATAGTATACCGCCACGTCATGATACTATTTGATAATCTTTCACAACAGCTGAGTCTGAAAAACTACAAGGATACAATATCACAGAAAATATTCTTGAGTGAACTAAGATAGCTGTAGATAACAGTTAACAACGAGTGATAGCTAGTTAATGGAGAACCATTAAGTTGGTTGGGAGTTGTGAGCGGTGTTCCTCTGCAATCAGTTGTTGGCCCTCTTCCGTTTGTAATAATTATAAATGACCTGTGTGGCGTTGTGAGGAACTTCACTATATATCGGTGTGCTAATGACACCAGACAATTTAACCCCTCCATGACCTGTGGTGTCAAATGACACTTGGCCGACCAATGGCCGGTGGCGTTGTTTGAGTGCGGCCTGTGAAAAACGGCGAAAATTTTTGGGAAGTGAACGAACGTTCTGAACGTCTTAAGACTTACGTACTCTAGACTCCCATACACACACACACGTCAGTACAACGTGCACCTCCGCGATGAGTGGACGTCAAAGTGTCGCCTCTCTCCAGGCTCCCACCCCGACCCGGCGCCACCCTCTCCGGGCCCGTAAGCCACTCACCAGCCCCGAGATCAGGTCGGAGCTGTTTCCCTGTGGGGGAGAGAGTGATGAAGACCGTATTCACTCAGATTTGGAGTTACCTAGTGTGGTGGAGAGTAGTGATGAGAGTGGTGATGAGTGGCATCAGTCTCCCACTACCGAGGAGGACGATTCCTCAGAAAGTGAGAGTGATAGAAAGGCACCACCACCTCGCCGTACAGCTCCACCACCAATGAAGAGGAGACGTAAAGTAGTGAAGCGGCTCTTCATTGAGGGAGAGGAGGAGAAAGGGAAGGCTGGAGTGTAGGTGCACTCAGCCTGCATCGCCTCACCACATCATGCCACTGCAACCTCACCACCCCGCAAAACCTCCATTCCACCTCACCACTTCCTACCACTTCAAGAACCACTTCACCACCACCCACCACTGCCCGTGCTACTCCTCCAGCCACCACCACCTCCATGGCCACCTCACCACTCACCACCATCACTGCATTACCGCGCAGTGTTTCATGCCACCTCATCACTGCCAAGCACCTCTCATGCCCCCTCACAACCTCGCATCACCTCTTGTGCCCCCTCACCACTGCCCAGCACCTCCCGTGCCCCCTCACCACTGACCAGGACATCCCATGAATCCTCACCACCACACTGTGCCCCTGGGACGTCATCCTCGGAACCAGGGGTCAGGACTGTTCGGCGGGAAGGAAGGAAAGTCCAGAAGACTGCCTCGCAATGTGGAAGGCCACAGAGAGCCATACAACTCTCCTCTTCACGTTCAGCCTACAGGTGGAGAGAGACGACGGCCTTTCGACCCAGGACGTATCAATTTGATGCGACAAACTCCAGATTAAGGAACACGACAGGACTGACGGCGACGAGCTCTATCATGAGCTATTTTCTGCTCTTTTTTGACTTTCAACTAATGACTCTAACCTGTGATGAGACAAATAAATTCTCTGCACAGACAACAACTGACATGGTGTCGTGGCTGAATTTTTAGACTATTTAAATTAAGAAGATTCCACCAAGTCTGGAACATACGCACTATTTCAAAGGTTATTCATAAGTTGATACCACATTCAAAGAAAGATACTACTGGCTCAAGATTTTAAAGAGTTTGAATAATCGGTACTTTTAGGGGAAACAATTACATGTAAATACCAAAACTCTGTCAACTAAACACTTCACATTGAAAGAATTGATTATTCTAATGGACCAATCAATCTCATATTCGACCACGTAAAACAGAAAAAGATGGGGGGGGGAATTTGTGTAATGGGCACGGACGAGAAGAACCGTGTGGTCACTTCTACGCCGGGACAAGCGGCCACGATGGAACACCGGCAATCTGTGAATATCACAACGTCAGGGCTCACAATCATACGAAAGGAAGTTAGAGGAAACATTATCAGTCAACCTGCTAATATATATAGAGAGGATTAATTAAAGGAACAAAATGGGGGGGAAATGAGAGAGCGACTTTGACTAACCTGTGAATATCACGCCGTCAGGTCTCACAATGAGCGTCACTCCCGGCCACATGCTCTCCCTCACTGTTGTCCTAACATCGGAACTGACTTCGACAAATACCTCTGGAAGATCACCATCTACACCAACTAACAAGAAATATGAAATAAGGTATTCACACTCGCCATACACAGACGAACTGACTTACGATGTTTAAAATTTTGCGGTAATCGTATGGGACTGACAATTATAAACCAACGAGTTTTAACTAATTGTAACCATGTGTCGCAGTTGTCCGGCCTACGTGACTAAACGCAAGTGTAAAGCAAATTTCGCGGTTACAAATTTCTATTATCAACAATTATAATTTAACTAAGCTTAAATTCATTACTATATAGGACAAAAAGATGATAATACCAAACCTGACTTACAAATTTCGAATTTAAAGTATGAATACTAACTTTCACAAATTTTTAACTAGTTTTCAACTTTTGCCTCTTTTTTGTGAGAACTGACTACGACTCTCACTCCCATCTCGCTCCATACAGTTCTTCTATTACTAGTATTCCACTTTTGCTATAAATATTAACAAGGAACAAGCCTAAATATGAGTTTGATGATCACTCCCTATCCATTGTAGATGAATTAATCAGGGGTTCAGGGCTACACTTACATTACACTTATACTAACTTATACTACACTTATATTAACTTATATTATACTTATACTAACTTAAGTATACTTAAATTACCCTTAAAATTACGGCACTACAATGGCCCTTGAAGAGACGTACAGAACACAACACTGGACTGACTTGACGGTGCCCATGATGTATGTGTTCATGGCACTAACGATGCTCATGCCCTTAGCGAAAAAACATGCACTTGTCAACTACTGGACCACCGACGTGCTGAGTCGGGTCGATGTATTCGGCAAGTACATGTCACGGAACACATACCAAAACATCCTGCGGTTCCTTTATTTCAGTGACAACACAACCTCGGACCCAACAGACAGGTTTTGGAAAACCTCGAAGGCAAATTCCAATGCTTTTGGGGGGCATTTCAAAAGCTTGTGATCGATGAGTTGCTGATGTTGTTCCACGGCCGTATATCATTCACGCAGTACATCCCATCAAAACGGCATTGTTTTGGCATAAAGATCTTTGTATTGTATTGTGTAACTGTTATACGGGTGTTGTCCTTGACAAGATTATTTACACAGGTGCAATGACTGATATTCCTCACAATGATCGTCTTGGGATTTCTGGCGCAGTAAAGAAGATGATGGAAAATTATGTGGGTAGAGGGCATATCCCCTACACAGATAATTGGTACACGTCCCCTGAATTGGCAATGCACATTCATGCACGTGGGATTGGATGCTGTGGAACCATATGGTTCAACAGACAAGGAATGCCGAGGTTCAGTGACATGCAGGAAAGAGGCACAGTTGTGCTGCAGTGTAGCACAGATCTCCTTGCCATGCGTTGGCGAGATAAGCGTGATGTGCACATGCTATCATCTGTGCACACAGGTGCTCTCGTCGACACAAGGAAACGAGATCGTGCGACAGGAGAGCGTATTCGTAAGCCGAATGCAATCACGGACTACAATCGAAACATGCGCTTGGTTGATAAAAGTGACATGCAGATTGGCAGTGTGGAGTGCATTCGTCATTCTGTTAAGTGGTACAAGAAACTCTTCCCACTTGGTGGACGTGTGCGTGCTGAATGCGCATTACTACTATTGCCAGAAATCCGGCAAGACAATAAGTATGCAGAAGTTTATACACGCCTTGGTGTTTGAGCCTCTACAGGAATACGGTTCGCAGTCGTTAGTGCCACGGGGGCATACAAGTGTTTTGCCGGAGACACCCGACAGGCTTGCTGCCATAGACTGGCTTCGCAGCACTACCTAGAAAAGTTACACCTCCCCCCCCCCGAAGGCCAAAGTTTCACGAGAGGCGGCAAGAGTGCACAGGTGCGATGCCACGTCTTCTCCACCACGGAAAGGCGGCCACAGGAGCGGAAGTTGACGACCTGGCAGTGCCACTCATGCCGGATTCCTCTCTGCCCACCCTGCTTCCCCGTGTATCATTCCCTTGTAAAGTACTAACTGTGTTGATGAATGGAGTGTATATAGTGTACAGTACTTAGAGTAATATTATGAAGTAAGATAATAGAAGTGTAAGAAAGTGGTACGATATTGTGTAAAGTAAATTATGTTTTGTGGCTTTTTTTTTTTTAGAAAGACTGTGTTCCCCAGACAATGAGTTATCTCTGTTTACTTTTGACCTGCTAGGGGGGGCAGAGATAGGTCAAAGTTCGCCTGCACTGACTTCTTTCATCGCATCAGACACTTGAGGTGAGTAATTATTCTTATAAGATTATTACATTATTTTCCGACAAGATAGAGTGGTAATGATTTGCGGATTTTTTTTTTGTAATGTAAGTGAACAGGCTTAGGGTATGGAAAATCCTGATTTACAAGGCAACCGTGTGATATGCTGATTTTATCTTATTTTTGACGGTGTGAAGTTTGCTCCAACAAACAAACATTTATCCTCTTCCACCCTACCGTGCCTGCCTTGCCAGTATCAAAGTATGTTCCTGTATTGTTATTCACATCCTTTTTTCTTGTGTATGACTGTGAACTACTCGCAGTCATTGCAGAATCACGTAGAAAGCAATACAATCGTGAGTAGGACGTGAGTAGGCTATCGCACTCAGTTATCGTGCGATACTCCGAGTTTATCTTATTCTGACCGTGTGAAGTGTTGGAAAACATACAGCTTTACCCTTATCCTTTACCCAGGCAGAAAATATCACACTTTTCCACCCTCACGAGAGACAGACAGCAACATACAACGCGAAAATATGAAGGTAAAATGATAGAGAAAGGCGAACGTGTTATTTTACGGAACAAATTCGTTTTCTCCCATCTGTAAACATATTTATTTCGGCTTTCTCTCTCTATTCGTAATAATTAGATTTATTCGTAGTTTGGAAACTGCATTACGATTATATATTTAGCCATGCACGTGGTTTGGGAGCGTCCATCTGCGACTCCCCTCCCCTCTTTCTAATCGGATCGGAGCAGGTGTTAATCCGCCCGACCCTCCACTTTCATCCCCCGTGGGAGAGCCTAGTCAGGGGGGACGTGCGATTTCCTCATTTAGGAATGACAGATCAACTCTTTCACTCCTTTTTGAAAGCATGGGCACAACGCTAACATAAAAAAATAACTCGAAACTACCATAAACATATTTCATACCAAAAAGGTGAAAAAATATTCATAATAATTTATTTTCCCGCCATTCCTAACATTATGTACTGAAGTCATTCGATATCATCATATCTCATATATCCGCATCATTTCAGCATCATTCGCATTGTTTTTTTTTTTTTTTGGGGGGGGAAACAAGCAACACCTGTGAAGTTGCACCGAGGCAGCACGTACTGGCGCCGGATATCGGTTGCCGATATTTCCGCCACTTCCGCGCTCAATTGCAAGCCACAGAATGGGTGTAGGAAGCTGGGATTTGCACTGTTAGGTGCATCTGAACTTTCTCTTCAATATGGCACGAAAAAAAATCGATTTTCGAAACTTTTAAAAATGGGCCCCGTGTTGGCCTGGGGTGCACGAAAAATTCCACCGCATCGGCCACGGAGGGGTTAAACATACTTATGATGGTGATGCGGATTGTTGGAAAATGCAGTAGGATTTCAATGAAACAAACAAAAAAAGGGTACATGAATGGCAGTTATATTTCCATCCAAAGAAATATAGATAAATGAGAACAGGAAGAACAAATACTAGAGGACAGGAATAGAGACTGGAAGAGAAGATGAAGGAAACACTAAAAGTCTTGGGAGTTACAATCGCTAGCAACCTAAGTTTGTCAGAACATATGGCAGAGAAAATAAAGTGAATTGAATAGTCGACTTTATAAGAAGAACATTCTGTACCCTGAATGAGGAAACGTTTAAATCTTTGTACATGACACTTGTAAAGCCCCATACTGAGAACAATAACCAGGTGTAGTGCCCATTTAAAAACAGGAGTATAATGGTGTTATAAATGTTCAAAGAAAGGTGACGAAGCTGATCACCACACCGAGGTGTCTGACAAAGGAGGAGAGGCTGACTAAGCTGGAGCTGCCTACCCTGGCCTGTACAAGAACAAGAGGCTGTATAACTGAGGTGTGTATGGTCATGACAGGTCAGAATGATAGGGGAGTGTGTATTGACAGTACAGGAAGACTTACCAACTAGCGTGCACACCAGGAACCTCTACAAAGACCAGGCACGACTCTGCATCAAGAAACATCACATGTGTGGCAGGGTAGTTGGTGTTTGAAGCACTCTTCCTAAATTGGTGGTTAGATGGAAATCAGTGCTGGGCTCTGATAAAAAAAAAAAAAAAAAAAAAAGGCAAGCTTCGACAGATCAAAAAAGGTAGTTAGCTACAAAACATAAAAGAACAGACATGAAAAAGAATGTGAGGAGGGAATGGGGTTGAAAGGCAAGCACTTCAAAATTTAAGCCTAATGGATGTATGCTTAACTTCCTACACTAAATTACAAGCATATCATTATATACAATAAATGTACTGTATTTATTGGGGGGGGGATAGGGATGTCCGATCCATTAAAGGCAATAACCTGGTAAGTCCGATTGTCCCCCTCCCCGCTCCCTGAAGTGTGATTTCAAACACATAATGGAAAATAAATGAGTTAAATAGCATATGCTTGTATTATCAATGAAAAATGTATCCAGTTTACTCTGACTTGGCCCATAATTTTGCACCCTTGTCATTGGACTTCCTCATGACCAGACTAGCCAACGCGTCGGCCTGGCATGTCAACAACACTGACACAGACAGAGGGCTGGTACTACAATCCGAAACAGATAATCTTTTCATACTGAATGATCTCCATCAACATACCCATATCCCACACCAAGCCCTCTTCTTCCCATCATCCCTAGACATCACCTTTTGCTCTCCAAACCTCGTCTCCACAACATCCTGGATTGGCTCTGACAATCTCCCAATCATCATCACTACCAAAACCAGAATCACCCCAGCTGGCCACAGACACACATGAACACTAATTATAAGAGAGCCAACTGGGAGGCCTTCACAACTGAAACAGAACAACGCTTTGAAACATCAACACCGCTGTGCACACTTTCAATACAATTATACAAAACGCAAACAAAAGACACATCCCTAAAGGCAACAGAAAAAGACACAACCCCAACTTCACACCAGAAACTCAAGGTCTTATCAGTCAATTGGACACACTACGACACTCCTCAACACCCCATACACAAGACACCCTACAACAAATACAAGAACCCAACACTCAAATAAACAATAAAATATCAGAACAGCAAACACTAATCTAGAATAATTATCTCCAAACACTTGATCACAAAACAAACACCAGCAAACTCTACAAAACACTAAACAGCATCACACTCTCCAACAGCAACACTACACAATCACACGCAGCCGTCACAACAACAGACAAGTTACCCTCAAACAAACAACAACCAAACACTCTCATCAATCACTTTTCATATGTCAGCCATCTGAACCCCCATCACGACGACCGACGTATCATCCGACATAAGAGACAGTTCCCCACACACACAGACTTTGCACCTTTCACTTACAACCAGACAAAGCACATCATTAGCAACCTTAGGCACTCATATGCCTGTGGACCAGACAACATAAGCAACATACACCTTAAACACCTTGGACAACAAGGCATACAAGCACTCACCAACATATCAAACTACAGCTACTCACACAACATAATACGCAACATCTGGAAGCATGGCATTATTATCACTATCCTCAAACCCAATAAAGATTCCACGTTACCTTCCTCACACCACCCCATCACACTCCTCTGCACCCCTTCCAAAGTCACTGAGCAATGGTACTACAACTAGTTACACCTCACCCCCCCTAGCCCCATTCAACACAAACATACACAACACAAAAAGATGGTTGGCAAAGTACTTAGCAGGCAGATGTGCACATATAACATTTGCCGGTCAGTCTTTGAATATCAGAAACATCACGAATGGCGTTCCCCAAGGATCTGTCTTGTCCCCTACACTCTTTAACCTATACATGCACGACATACACATAGCTTCTTATGCAGAGGACATAACACTTACATGTACACATCAAAATGCAAACACAGACACACACATCCTCCAACTTTACCTCAACACACTACAAGAATTGTTCACCACAAACAGGCTCAAAATAGCCCCAGCCAAGTCTCCAGTGACCCTTCTCACAAACTGGACAGCAAAACACAGCCACATTCCTCACCTCACCATAAACAACACACACACACATACACACACACAAACACACACACACACACACACACAAAATCCTTGGTGTGTCATACAATACAACAATGTCATTTAAACAACATATCAGAAACATTAAAGATAAATTAACATCAAGACTCAATGCCTTCAGGTCGCTTACTCATACATCATTCGGACACAACAAAGAAACCACCACCACAGTATAAAAACAATATACACATTCAGTGGTGAATTATGCAAGCCCTACTTGGGCTCCTAGCATCACTAAAACACACTATAACACTCTTCAGATCATACAAAACAAGGCACTAAAAATAATTACAGGCTGCACAGCTACCACACCCACAGACCACTTACATCAAGAAACCAAAGTCCTCAAAGTCAAGGATCATCTAGACATGAGAGGCAACCAAATTCTCACTGCAACCTCCACAAACCCATAACATCCACTACGCTACATGACAACTCATCCACACACACCAAAGAACATCAAAACAACACCCAGCACACGATATCATACACAAATACTGTCATTTCTCCCCCCTAGCCCGCCTCAGACCAGCTTCCAGAAGCATATCCACACTCATATCACTCGCCACTCCATTCAGGCACTTAAAGACAACACACACCTACATGCACGGCCTCCTGATATCCACCCTTCTGAATCCGATCTCACTCGTGAGGACAGGGTCCACCAGGCCAGGCTGAGATGTGGGCATCATCAATTAAGTTATCAGAACAGGCTGGATGACTCCGTCGCTGATGCCTGTCCAGGATGTAACACAGCACCTCATACTATTTAGCACATTATGGAAGACTGCATTGCAGACAATCACCCACCCCAACAACACAACATACACACCTTGAGAGCTCTGTGGGAAAGCCCAGTCTCAGCCATGGCCTTCCTTAGGGACTCGGGACTGTTTGGCCAGACTACCTAGGGAACAACTACTACTACTACAATAATGGGGAGGGGGGGGAAGGCCAGAATGTAGACTGCACTGCACCCACTCCCACTCTCCTCATATTATGTAGACTGAGTTAACCGTCATTCATCGTCTCTATTGGCAAAGATGGACACTGTGATAGTGTCCTGAGGTGCTGGGGGTTGGTGTTCTTGTGGCTGTACTGCTGGATCCAAAGGATACTCAAATGTGAAGGCTGTCCGAGGGTATTGATGGTACAGACATATTAGAGATCTGTGACTCTGGGCGGATCCTTTTGGATTACAGACGCTGAAAAAACTGAAAGATCTTAGCCTGGATCTGCCTTGGTTGCTGCAGGTGCATTATCCCCAACCTCATGAGCTGCACGACCTCATAGTGGTGGGCAATAGGTCCACGAACTCTGTCTATGGTGGTGATGATTGTGTCTGCAGCATCAATGCCTACAGCCAGGGACGGTCCATGAGCTTCCGCCTCTTCTTGCTCTTTATCTTTTTCCTTGGCCAATGATTTGTCTTGTTTCAGATCAACAACAATTTCCTCTTCCGTCTGGTGATGGTAGACAGGCACACCAGCCTCCTCATCCAGCTACTCTTGCAGCACCTCCTCAGCAAGCTATCCCTGTCCTGCAGTTACCAATATTCCTGCTATCCTCGGTGGCTCAGACCCCTCAAAGTCATGCAGTTGTGCTATAGTCTTGGGTGTTCTGAGGAAGTTGCACAACCCATTCTTCTGTGTGGCAAGCGATGCTTCCCTCCACGCTTCTGCACAGTTGAAAATGGCGTCCTTGACGATGTAAAGTTTGAAGTTATGTAGGGTCTTCTTGCCTCTGGTGTCTTCATAGCCTTCCTGGTCATCCATTCTCAGTCACAACATATCCTTAGCACTGGTAGAGGTTCTTGTAGTACCTCTATGCACTCTCTGTAACTACCTGGTCTACAGAGTGGATTAGGGCAGTGGTATTCGCTGGCAGGAACAAAGCCTTGATTCGTCCATCCTTGCTGCAGAATTTGGTGGAGGAAGGATGGGCTGGTGCGTTGTTTAGGAGTATGGCTGATGCCTTACCTTTTTTGGCACTGCAGAAGGGTCGAAGGTGTGGTGGAAGCAGTCGTGAGTGATATCCTAGGTAAACCAGGCAGATCTGTTGCCATGGTACTTCACAGGGAGTCTGGCCATGATCTCCCTGAGTGACCTAGATTGCTTGCTCTTTCCCACAATGACTGGACTATAGAAGATGAGAACCATCAAATAGGCACAGGTTAGACTGGAGAGATGGAGAAACGCTCCTTAAATGTTTTATACCCTGGAGTGCTACCATTTTTTTTTTCAAGTTTGGGTGTTTTGAGGATGGGCACAACAGAAGAGCCCCGTCTCGACCGCATTAAAATTTGAAGTTCATGCATGCCATCGTTTTCCATCAGCTTCTGAAGATGCTGGCCGGACGGCTCCACAGCATCGACTTTCTCCCCAGGTAAAGCCTTGTTAATAACCCCATGGTACCTATTAAATCTCCACAGTCAGTCATTCGTACGCTTGAAATTTTCAATTCACAGTGTGAATGGCAAGCCTTTATTCTACATGTTGGATATTCAGGCCACTTACGGGAACACCTTCTGCTTGCTCCTGCATATATCAGTTATACACCTCTTTGTCTGTTTTCTCTTTGGGAAACTTCCTGCTCCTGAATACATCATTAACCTTCCTTACACCTTCCATTTCTTTTCAAAGCCTCGTTTGTTTTGTCCTTGGCCTTCATGATGTCATGCATGGTCGATAGGGTGCATCATACCCCCCTGTTTTTTGAAAACATGATGGCAAGCACCTGTCCCTAATATAAATTTGTGACGCTCTCTGCAACAAATATGCATGCCAAGTTTCACTGGTTTTGAGTGGGTTCTAGAGGGTCCTCCGAGCTCACGAAGTTTTGTCAAAAATAGTTATTTTGTTTTACCTTTTATACATTAATAAATCGCTTTACAGACTCTCTTTGCACTGCATTAATTTTCTGACACATCCTTGATAGTGATGGGGAGAAGTCTCTATAGGCAGCACACATGCCATCATGGATTCTTTGGTGTGTTCCACCTCAATAGTCAAAAACATAATAACATTACT
This sequence comes from Birgus latro, assembly GCA_018397915.1. Lineage (NCBI taxonomy): Eukaryota > Metazoa > Arthropoda > Malacostraca > Decapoda > Coenobitidae > Birgus > Birgus latro. Next base: position 840 of record JAGKTI010018627.1, on the reverse strand, counting down.
GCTGAAAGTCGTGCGGTACTTAGTGGCATAGTTTACCAGCATCACACCTGGATATAGAAAATAAATAGCACTATGAATACAAAGTCATTTAACAACGTCATGTTACAACATACAAACAGTTATTATTTCAGGAAAAGTGTAAGGCAAAAAAAATCTCACTTCGAATATACAGATAGATAGATAAATAGATATATAGATAGACTGATTGATATAGAGAATGTCTGTCCGTTTGTCAGTTTGTCCTCTGTGAACATCGAGGAGATGCATATAGATCTCTCTGAACAGGTCAGACGGGGCAACTTTTCACGACCATTTTAAATTTGTACATAACAGTTGCTAAAGTGGCGGTCCTGATGACCAAGAGTAGAACTAATTACATATAATAAAGTTATCAAGGGGGGAAATGTAGCGAATTGTTTTTTTTTTTCCCCACAACCATATCATTATTAGCTTCAGCAGGTTGGACTGGTGGACAATATGTATTTCATGTTATATAAGCCGTTCTGCAAAAATTTAAGGCTAGATCCCTTTTCCTATAGACGTAAGATATGCTTGCTCAGTGTAACAGTATAAATGCCTGGTTACAGACTGAAGAGCAATGGAGCGGCAGCGTTGGGATATTTGGACCAGCAAGCCGGCAACTCCGGATAGCATGATGCTCAACAGTGATCCAGTCCTGTACCTTGCCGACAGGGACGAATTCCTGCAGTACGCTCCCCCCATTACTGGCGTCTCCATCCTCGAGCTGGGCTGCGGTATTGGGTATTTAAAGATGTTCTTTGTACATAATTTTCAGCACTCAAGTTTTGTTGAATATTGACAAAATGCTTACATAACACT
>JAGKTI010018626.1:0-17564 GCA_018397915.1 Birgus latro | reverse complement strand
CAGTAGAATTAGGAGATAAGTAAACAGCACAGATATATTTAGTCAGAGAATGACAGGAAAGCCAAAGCCAGAGAGCAGAGAATTCAGAAGAATCAAGTTCAGGAACACGAGAGCAAGATAGATCGTTGCGTACATATACGCAACAGCCACCTTTGGCTTTGAAATGAGAATAGAGAAAGTAGGAGGATACAGAAAAGGGCTTGCTGTCAGTTGCCTCAGACAGCTGAGTCTCAGTGAGAAAGAGAAGGTGAGGTTTAGAGGAGACAAAATATATCTGAAAAATATAACAAGCATAATACCAGACTTGTGGTATAAATAAAATATACCAAATAAAGTGACATGAGGTACAAGACAAAATATATCTGAAAATATAACAAGCATAATACTGGACCTATAGTATAACAGGAAATATACCAAAATATGCGATATGAGGTATAACAAGGCAACACATATCAGAAAATACAGTATAATAAGCATAATACCAGACTTGTGGCATAACAGGAAATATACCAGATGTGTGTATGTGGTATAACAAGACAAAATATATATGAAAAATATAACAAGCATAATACTGACCATGCAGTATAACAGAAAATACCAAAAAGAAGCAATATAAGGTTTAACGAGACAAAATACTGTACCTTCATACTGACCTACAAAAGTCCAACTAAACATGTACATATAAAATACAGTATTATTACACTATGCTTTGCTGCATGGTGGGGTGATTTAAAAAAAAAAACGGATTTGCTTTAGGATGTCACAATTGTTTTAAGATGTCACCAAACCACAAAGTAATCCAAGTACCTCTTATCACTAAACCTCTACGTAACATCAAGTATTACGTCACCAAACCTCTTTGTAATGTCACCAATGATTTGTCACCAAACCTCTCTACCTGTCACTAAGAACCTCTCTGTTAACAAGCATATAAGTTAGTCATCAAGCATATAGTTTAATGTCACCAAGCATATATTTTCATGCCAACAACCATATTTTAATGCCACTAATTAATTGTGTTGCTAGACAAAGTTTATCAATAAACTGCAGCTTTCAGCTAGAGTGATCTTCATTCATGTGGTGCTGCTGATATAACTGGGTGCTTCTACTGCCTACCTACACAAACATCCCTCGACTCATCTCTTAAACAAAGGTTATGAACTGCAGGAGAACAATTTAAACATCCCTTGACTCTTATCTCCCAAACAGGAGTCGTGGACTGCAAGAGGACAATTTCAATATCCCTCAATTCTTAAATCCAAAACGAGAGGCGTGGGCTGTAGGAGGACAATTTCAATATCCCTCAACTCTTCTCTCCCAAACAACAGTTTTGGGCTGCAGGACAATTTCAACATCCCTCGACTCATCTCCCAAACAAGGGTTGTGGAATGCAGGAGGGCAATTACAGGCTGCACTCCACAGGGTTCATATTTCCAATGAACCTGGAGCCAATGCAACAATATATACATGAAGATCACTCTACCCAGGTCCACCACGAGGAGGTAAGCTGCTCGGACCCACACCATGCCCATCCCAACCACCCTTCCATTGGACATGCTACCATCATCTTTACACAGGCCTTGCAGTTTTACATATTGCATTCTGTCTCTGTGTTGAATAACGGCAGTAGATGTTTGGCTTCAGGAGAAACATTTCAAACTGGAGGCATTACATATGACCTTCAATTTCTTCTTGTCTTGGTCTTGATCTTGGTTCTGATCTTTTTCTTTGGAACGCATCGAGAACCGGAACTGATGTGCTTGAGACGAAGAAAACACACCAAGAACAGGAACTAGTGTGTTTGAGGAGAAACACACCAAGAACAGGAACTGGTGTGTGTGTGTGTGTGTGTGTGTGTGTGTGTGTGTGTGTGTGTGTGTGTGTGTGTGTGTGTGTCAAGGGAAAAACACACCAAGAACAGGAATTGGTGTGTGAGAAGGAAAAAACACCAAGAACAGGAACTGGTGTGTGTGAGAAGGAAAAAACACACCAAGCAAAGGAACTGGTGTGTGTGGGATGGTGAGCTCACACTGAAAACAGGATCACGTGTGTCCGGAGCAAAACGCCAGCCGCAAACAAATTTCTGGTCGCGCACTCCTAGCACTGTCCACCCAACTAATCTACTTCAAAAGTGTTCTGCTAAGCGAATCAAGGCTTGGTGACATTTTGATGACATCCGTTTATAATATACCTTATAAAAGTTTATCAAATTTGGAGACCTATTAGATTGGTGACATCCTTTTAAAATATAAATTATGGGGAACCTGTCAGCTTGGTGACATTCTTTTAAAATATAAAAGAATTTTTGGAAACCTATTAGCTTAGTGAATCCTTTTAAAATATAAAACGATTTTTGGAAACCTATTAGCTTAGCGAATCCTTTTAAAATATAAAAGGATTTTTGGAAACCTATTAGCTTGGTGACATCCTTTTATAATATAAAAGGATTTCTCCAGCCTGGAGACCTAAAAGGATGGAGGCACCCTGGTAACATCCTATTAAAAAAGCCTTTCGGCTTCCTGGTTAACGATAGAATTTTCAGGTACTCAGTATGCATGTGGCCGAAACAGATCTAAATCATGACGGAAGGTTGGGGTTTCTGGCCCAACTATGCAGGGGAACATGAAAACTGAGTGGATGTGAAGTATGTATCAGCGTCCCACGTATGACAGTCAGATAAGTGCTGGTGCCCTGATTAACGAGCAACACGTCGGCCCAGACTATACTCAATTCAGCAAGTCCGACACCATCAGCAATGACATCAGTGCCTCAGTTGTTGATGTCCCCACAGTGGTGCCAGTCAGGGTGAAAATGGCATATAGCCCGATTGTTTGTTGTGCCCAAGGGTTATGGCCTCAAAAGCATCCTCTCAGGTACATCCAACACCCACACGGCATATAATAAACATTATAGATATAAATTACTAAAATCAAAATTAAAAATCCATTATTCAATAGAAAAAAATAGTAAAAAAGCAACCACGTGATTGTCACACGCAAGGGCCGAGTGCATGTGATGGCCGGAACGTCCCCCCTTTGTGACATCTCGCCGTTCTCCTTACGTGCCTGTTGTGGGTTCTCACGGTACATCCTAGGGCCAGGGCATCGCGTTTAAGACCCCTTCTTAGCGACCCCCTGGACAGATGCCCATCCCCACACAACCACCACACATATGGAGAATCGACATCAAATTGACAGAAACTGGCAGGGTGTGTATGTGTGGACTATTCTATGCAACCCAGCCACCCAGATTTCACATGAAGAGAGAAAGTCAGAGAGATGAAGCAGGGAGGGGGTGGGGGGAGACATTTACTCAATTTAGCCAGTGAAAACACCTGAAATTCAGTACATTAAACGATACGGTAATGGACTGTACCGTGTCAGGGCTTGGCAAATTTTACGGCCGGATACCCAATCCTGACACCAACCCTCCCCAATTTATCCGGGCTTGGGACCGGCATTGAGTTGGGCTGGCATCCTCCTGGGATCAAACGCAACTCAATGGCTGGGTTAAAATGTCATATGCTCCTTTCAATCTAACTTGGCCTAAAACTGCACTTTTTACTCCTTCCATCCATCTATAAACAAAGAAATAGGACATACGTTTGATAAACTTCAAAAACAGTACACGAGGCAAAAAGAGGAAATGTAACATGAACTTTATGACAGAAACGAAAGGAGGGATGATATCCACAGAGAGATTATTTAAATACCTCCATCTCTGACGACTCTCATCCTAATGATGCTGCTACACCAGATGAAAAGGATTTAACTTAGATGTTGACAAAGGAAGTGCATGAGTGGCAACATCTCAAAAACAACAACTGTATGAGTGGCAACATCTCCACAATAACAACATGAAGCTTGATTGCAGGAAACAGAAGTTTGATTTGACTAGTAACCAAAGAGATTCTACAGTATGATAGCAGAAAAGAGGTATGATATGACTAGTAACCAAAGAGATTCTAACATCTGATGGCAGGATATGGACAAACTGAAGGCCTGATATGACTAGTAACCAACGAGATTTTTAGCGTTAACTAACTCCTCCAGTACCTTCAGTTAGTACTCATCTGACACTGCTTCTTTCTCAGCTTCTCTCCTTCAGTTTCAATCAAAGTACTCCTCTCTGCCTATATTCACCACACTCCTCTCAGTTTTACAATGCATAACAGTCATATAATCAGATAAACCTCTACATCCCCCTCTCTCTATGCTCTTGTGTTAGGAAAATTAAGTAAACAGTACAGTGTACTACATTTCACAAAGATAGCTACCAAAACATTTCAGCATCACAATTAATAACCATAAAGGTAATTAAACCTTACTCCATCCTTAGCTGGGAAAAAATCATTTCAGATGACAAAAAAAAGTTACCAGAGAATTATATACATAATACTGGGGTGCTATTACTTTAAGCAATAGTTTCTTCAACCTGGAAAAAAAAAAAAAGTGACCACAAAATGGATACTGCATGATTATACAAATGCCCTTCAACTCTCTACCAATCCCCCACAAGAAGAATGGTGGCCTGCAGAGGGGACCATTTCAACCAGCAGCACACTGGGTTTATATCGAATGACACTTAGGCCGCAACATTAACAAATGGTTAGACATCAGCTGGGCACTAAATGGAATTCATGTAGAAATTAAAACGTAAAGCCATAAGTTTTCTATATTATGCAGCATTATTCACTTGGGCAATGGTATAGTGTATGGGTATAACAAGGCAGCCTAATGAAATTCAGTACTGAATAACCACTGATTTCACACATCCCAGTCTTCATTCATGCCTTTCCATGATAATATACATTTCATGATAATGATGATGAACAACCAATGCTTCAGAAATAACATACTGGGTACATACAAATGCTTACAGAACTCCTACACACATAATATACACTTTACGATAATGATGCACTATACAATCCTCTGAAATATAATGGGTACATACAAATGCTTACACACCTACACACATTGATGAAGTTTCTTTCTTTTCTTTCATATCCAGACATCCATTTTTTTTTTTCAAACATCTTGTACAGTAAGACCTCAATGCTCAGTGGATACATTAACCAGGTGGCTCCACTGCCTGGTTATACTAACATCCCTCAACCACTTCTCTATCCTCTGAATGTGTGTGGTGGACTGCAGGAGGAGGGGAATTTGAGCCTCCAGTCCACTGTGTCTATGTTACAGATGAAGCTGGGTCCTCAACGACATGCCACCAATATGTATCAATATTTCACACCTTTTCCAGACATCTAGAACTGAAAGCTTGGTGACACTGCCATATCAGCATTTATATGCACCAAAGTAGCTTTAATATCCAATTTTTCTGTAAATCATTGTAAAGAAAATTAAACAAATAAATAAATAAATGAACTTTCAGTATTGCCTATTTTCAACACCCTATACCATCACTCAAAAATACTTTTAAGTTCCTACACAACCAGCCCCTCCACCTATCAGCTGTGTTGGTCTGCGAAGTGTAAACCAGTGCTGGTGGAGGATGCCTTCATGTGCTGGTACTGATACAATAAGGAGGCTCCACTGCCACTGAGCTACGGAAAATAAGCTGCAAGAGGAAAATCCCTTGCCAAGTAAAAGTGTACAAAGAACCGTTGGGTCTCAAGGTGTGACAGATCTGAGGAAAGTGTGCAGTGAGAGAACTGGCAGAAGTACCATGAGGGATGAGATGTAAATTGGTATGTCTGGATATGTTGAAAGGAAAGGGGGACGGTGACTGGCTGACGAGGGTAACAGGTAGGTATGCTGAGGGTAGCATAGTAGTACAAGTTACAACACAAGGCTCATCTGAACTGTGAACCTAGTGGACTGCACGCTTAAGCTCTCTTCCTCTTCCAGTCCACCTTTCTCCCTGCATGGGGCAAGGAAATAGATGTAGGACCTTTGTATATGTAAAACTACTACTACTCTATCTAGAATACTGTCACTGTACACAATACCACAGTGTGTGTGTGTGTGTGTGTGTGTGTGTGAGAGAGAGAGAGAGAGAGAGAGAGAGATCCAAGGAGGAACAGGTTCTTGAGGGAAATGGGCCAGAGAACACTGGTCCAATGTCAAAAACAGATCCAAGGACGGATACAGGTCCATGAAAAATACAGTTGCCTCTCAATGGGGGGAAGAGGTCTGGTGGAAAGAAAGTCCAAGAAGGGAATACATGCAAGGGTGAAAACAGGTCCACAGGTGACAATAAATCCATGAAATAAAACAGGTCGGTTGAAACAGGTCTACAGGTGACAAAAAATCCATGAGTGGAAATAAAATAGGTCCATGGATGAGAGTATGTCCTTGAGTGGAAATAAAATAGGTCTATGGAATACAGCAAGTCCTCCAGTGGAAATAAAATGGGTCTATGGAATACAGTAAGTCCTTAAGTGGAAATAAAATACGTCCATGGATGAGAGTAAGTCTTTAAGTGGAAATAAAATAGGTCCATGAAATACAGTAAGCCCTTAAGTGGAAATAAAATAGGTCTGGAATACAGTAAGTCCTTGAGTGGAAATACAACAGGTCCATGGAATACAGTAAGTCCTTGAGTGGAAATACAACAGGTCCATGGAATACAGTAAGTCCTTGAGTGGAAATAAAATAGGTCCATGGAATACAGTAAATCCTTGAGTGGAAATAAAATAGGTCTATGGGTAAAAATAGGTCAATGAGTGGAAACAGAATAGGTCCATGAGGAAATAAAACTGGTCCATGGGTGAGAGTTAGTCCATGAGTGGAAATAAAATAGGTCCATGGGTGAGAGTTAGTTCATGAGTGGAAATAAAATAGGTCCATGGGTGAAAGCTAGTCCATGAGTGGAAATAAAATTGGTCCATGGGTGAAAGTAGTCCATGAGTGGAAATAAAATAGGTCCATGGGAGAAAATAGGTCCATGAGTGGAAATAGGTAAGTGGGAGAAAATAGGTCCATGAGTGGAAATATAATAGGTCCATGGGTAAAAATAGGTCCATGGGTACACAGGTACAAATAGCTCCCTAGGTGAAAGCAGGTCCATGGGGAAAGAAGATGCAAGGTGAAATAGGGCCCCGAGGAAAAATGGGTTCTTGGGAGAAAATGGGTCCACTGGAGGAGAATAAACTATTGGGGGGGGGGCAGAGGTGTAGGGGAAGCTGGATAAATAGGGAACAAACAGATCCACTGAGGGAAAATAGGTCTAATCCCACCAAGAAAAGGAGGGGGGGAGGGGGAAGACAGGATAAATATCATTATCATTACTTTGACCTTTATTCCCATCTAAATATGAAGTACGTAGAGAGAGATAATGACTGATGAAACTGATCTCAAGCTTCAAGGAAGATGAATCCCTGTTCAGAGTGGCTATTTTATACAGGGATTATGCTTCACTGACGTGGAACTAAGAATGAGTGAAGCTTCAAACCTGAGTCTGCAGTGAGCCAGGCAAACCATTTGGCTGTTGGCTCTCACACAGTGAAGTGCTGGTGCATGGAAAGGCTTTATCTATACTCTCCCCTGCAACTGTGCCCAAAACTGCCACCTCTCCATCTTGAAAGGTAAGCTGTGACAACAGATTAACTCTAAAGTATCGTGAAAGTAATGAAAAAATGTCTTATTCTGCCAATGACTTGCAACATATGGTGCTTTGTAACATATGGTGCTAGTGACTACTGGAAGTGTTATGGAATGAAACCTAACCTATAGTAACATCTGCCACAACCTGTAACATATGGTGCTAGTGACTACTGGAAGAGCTATGGAATGAGATCAAAGCTATAGTAAAATACACTTTTAATCAGACAATGACCTGTAACCAATGGTGCTAGTGACTATGGGAAGTGTTATGGAATGAGAATAAACCTATAGTAAAATACTGTACTCTTGTTCTGGCAATGAGCTGTTACTGTGCAAGATATTAACACTAGTTTATGGTGCTAGTCACAAAAAGAAAAGTTACAAAAAGGGTGAAGAGCCACGGCACTGTCATAATCACAATTGACCTTAGGGAAATATGCTGAAAATGGACAAACACCACTGCTAGGTCAATGCTGTGAACTACAAATGAAAATTACCATATAATTTTCTTTAAGCAACACTAGGAAAAATGACTAAATGAAAAGGAGTCTAGTGAAAAGTCCTGTAAGTAAAACCTAACCATGCACCTATGAGCTTTACAACTCACTAACTAACAGCAATGTGCTATGTCTACTGTGACAGGTACACCAAAAATAGTGGCACAACAACAGTGTGACACCAGGGATTAGCAACTGAACAGAATGGCTGCAAGAAATTGAGCCGCATGGAGAGTTGCCACCAGGTGACCAAGGCCGAAGCATGCATGATAGAATCTTTACAAGCAAACAAACAAATATAAGCAAAAGGAAACAAGACAGTAAGACCTGTGCCCTTCAGGACCCTAAAACAGCTTGGACTGCATCCCTATGAAGCCAACAAAAAGGTAGAGTACAACCAAATTTTACACATTTACACTACCTAAACTCCATTTATTTTTAATTGGCCTAAATTTGCCATCACTTCATGCTGAAACCAGAGTTGTAATAATAGAATAAGACTACAAGACAAGATGGTCAACCTTACCAAGTTCAAACTCCTTGGGTTGAAGCTGTGTTTAAGTTTTAGAAATAACAGAACTTTAGAAGGGTGTACTCTAGAATGAATTCAAACAATGCATTTTTTCTCAATCCATCGAGCAGGATGGACAGCCGCCACTTGGTGACTAAGGCTGATGCATGCAAGCATGCTGGAACCTTTATAAACGGATTAAATGAACAAACAAAATGCAACTAGCCTTTTCATTTATACTGAAACTGAAGTCTCCTTTTCAATCAAAATTTAAATTTTCCTGAATAAGGATAATCAAATTAAGGCGACTGAAAAAGGCAAGGATGCTATATCAGAACAATAAAATTATTTTAATTTTAAAAGCTTTTCAAAACTTTGTTAAAACATATTATACCTCCAACACCATAATGGATTCTTGGGAAAAGGTTGCACAGCCTTGACTAACTTATGTAAAAATATATGACTTTCAACTGTTTGTACAATGGTAAGTTTCACATATTTCTATTTTTCGAACACCGCATTCAAAACTACCAATAGACTGCATTTTGGCTGCCACTGTCAAGAAATAAAACTTCAAATTAGTGTAGTCTAAGAGAAACACATATGCACTATCAGCCTGCAATTTAATTCAGGGACTGCATGTGGATTGCTATATGTTGTCTGAGCATCAATTAAACAAATGGTACAATTAATAAACAGCCATGTTTGGGCAGCTAGTTTAATGCACTTGAACACTGGACATATTTTTCTTAGAAGCTTGAACTTGGAAAGGTTGCCTGCAGGATCATAGTCACAAAGAAGTACTATGGATAAGAGGCTGGGCCAAAGCATTGTCTTTTTCAGCCAATGAGGTACAGAAACTGAGGTACAAGGTAAACACGGTTATTTAGGCCAATTTAAGACAAAATAATTATAATACAAAAAGCTGTCACAATCACACACAAACTCCAGCACACAAATGCAAATGCTGTTTACTCACAAACATTCATATTTGGAATTTTTGGGGGTACATGCTTTTCAAGAAGCCTGCTGAGTTACAGGTAGTGCATTTCATCTACCAAACATAAATACAGAATAATTAAGAAAAAAAAAACACTGGTACTGTGCTTCAACTGCTACAAGAGTTCAATTTTCACTAACGATTACTATATTTTTGTCAAGAGTAAACAGTATTGGCAAATTTCATGTTCTAACTTTCTGAATTAAGGGACAACCCACTCCCAATTACCTTCATAAGTACTTGTACAGAAGCAATTATAGTGTATGTGCCCCTACTTAATTTTTTATGGTTACTTATTGTTTTCTATTTATTTTATGACTGTCTGTTCTCTACTTATGATTATTTGTCCTTCTTTGTATTTATAATTGTTCTTTTTTTGTATTTATGATTATTTGTCCATGCTCCTTATTAATTGTATGACAATAGTTCTGGCTTTACAATTATTTTGAAGAAGGCCTCCTGCATTATCCAATTATACACAGATCCCCCAATTATTTCCCTATCTCTCAAGAGAAGGATGGCGGACTAGAGTAAAAGGGAAACTTAAGCCTGTCCAATATATCTATCTGCCTACCTATCTGTTGATGGATGCTTTAACTCGTCACGTCCTGACCAATTTCCTACCTCCGATACCCCCCAGTCCCGAGTGATTTCGGATTTTTTTGGGGGGGGCTCAAACCTTCGCTTTTGGTGAGAAACATCGAAAATTCATACAGAAATCGCCCTCCTAAGCTTATAAGTGTTGCTACAGGTGACGCGTCAGCCTTACCTTTCGTTCTCTCTCAGGGTATCTGGCCTCAAAGAAAACGAACTAAGGGAGGGTAAACTAATTCAAGCCACTTTGAATTACATATTTATTTATTTATTTGGTATGAATTTCTGTGTAGTACAAGAGTATATTGGTTTTCACATAGTTATATAGGCAACAGAAACATTGTTCAGTCACCAAACACATCTACATATGTCACCTTGCTTTATGACATTACCACCTCATCACTTCTATTTGTTTCTTGCTCCAGCTTCTTTATTTCTTTGTCATCCACCTCAGGAATCACTTTCACCGTGAATTTCATCATTGGAGAGACTGTGGCACGACATGTCCTTACTGGCCAGGTCACTGCTAACAGGTGAATTGCTGAGTGTGGGGGGAAGGGGGAGGGGGGCCAGGCAGTATTCCCACTTGACAGCAGATAGAGGAAGGTCTCCGACATATGTCTACAAAAAATCACACGTGAAACTTGGAAATTGTGCAAATTATGAACCTTGCAATTGCACGACGTACCAGTATGTCGATGGGTCTAGCTGTGACAAAACGTTGCAATGTACCCATACGTCAACGGGACACCTCGGGTTAATCCATTTTTTTTTTTTTTTTTTACGTGTCCGACTCGACTCTAGGCAAAGGCTTCAGGGCCTATTCCCAAGTTCCAGTAGTCCTCCTCCATATCCACATGTCACCACTTTGGCATTAACACCCACCATCCATATTGAATACATGCTAGGGCTGTCTCATACAGGACTGGTGTACTGGCATCAGCGGGGGTACTTTTATGACATGTCAGCAGCTCATCTGGTAGGTCAGAAAAGCCTGCTTTTGAAGAAATTCAAATCCTTAAACTGTTCCCTGCCCCCGCCAGGATTCAAACCAGGGTCCATTAGGACTGCAGGCCGCCTCTCTACCGATTCTGCCACCGCCTCCCCCAACAAATTGCCTCCATGTCAATTTGTCTCCCGTAATCAGCCGTCTCTTTCTCTAACTAAAACTCCGTCATTCATATAGTGTCTCTCCACCCCATCCTTCCATCTCATCACCGGTCATGCCTCCACCTCACTCACATACACTCTCCTAGTCAGTAGCTTTCTTCTCTCCACATGGCCACACTAACTTACAGTTATATTTAAACTAGGAAAGACCCCTCATACTGAATGGGTTTACCAAGGTTATATCAAACCTCCCCCCCCTCCCTCAAAAAAAAAAAAAAAAAAAAAAAAAAAAAAAAAAGGCCAGAGAGGGTATGTCTTCATGAGGTGGCACCAAAATGGCTGCATGGTGGAGCTGCCCAGTTATACCAATCTCCATCAACTTCCTATCACACTTGAGGAGGGTCGTGGTCTGAAGGAATATGGCAGTTTTAGCCTGCACTGAGATGTTTTACAGGGAGGGGCATTAACCCTCTGGCAACCCACTTGTTAACACACAGGGAACACGTATGAGTTGGTTATATGGCTATCATCCAGTATTATATATGGTTTCCTGGCCTACAGGAAACCATTATGCTTGTCACTAAATGTAAAGCCACCTAAAATGGAAAGAAGAGTAATATAAAGTGACAGGAAAGATGAGTGAACTAGGAAGAGAGGAGGTCAGACAGAAAAAGAATGATAAAAGTGAAAGAAGTAGGCAGCACTACATCAAGTGAGTGGATGATGGTGAGAAATAGGAAGAGAGGAAGACAGACACAGAAAAAGAATGATAGGAAGAAGTAGGCAGCACTACATCAAGTGAGTGGATGATGGTGAGAAATAGGAAGAGAGGAGGGCAGACACAGAAAAAGAATGATAAAAGTGAAGGAAGAAGTAAACAACAATACACTGAGTGAGTGGATGATGGTCACCACCACATCAGCACCAAAAATGTTGAACTCTTGCAATTAATGTTTTGGCCAAGAATAAAGAACTTCACATTCTATTCCAGCTTACCACACCTGATTCTATTCACTTCACAGAAAGTCAACTCGGTCAATATATTACGCCAAATTATCACCAGAAAATGGCAAGAGGTACACAACAAAACCCATCCTCAGTCTCAAAGGCCTGCACTCATATCACTGAATTTTCCTCTGGCTGCTCTGTGTACCATAAAAAACTGTTCTATAATTGTCACTTTAACCCGCCCAGTCCCCCCGACATACAATGCACATCACAACTTTTTTTCACACTGAGACCCACCGACATGCATTGTATGTTAGTCAGTTGCAAGGTTCGTCATTTGCACATTTTTCAAGATATGCAGGTAATTTTTGGTAAGCATGTGTGGGAGACCTTCCTGTACTCCCAGCCAAGCGGCAACACTGCCTGACCCTGTTCAACCCCCCCCCCCGGGGGGTGTGCAATTTTCTCACAACTCACCTGTTAGCAGTGACCTGGACAGTAAAGACACGTAGCACCATGGTCTCTCTGACGAAATTCAAGGCGAGAGTGATTCCTGATGTGGAGGACAAAGATTATGTGGCACCAGAGTTAGTAATGAAGAGAAGTAATGAGGAGGTAACATCGCCAAGTTAGGTGAAATATGTTGATGTATTTGGTAAGGGAACAACGCTAATATCGCATATATTATTGTGTGAAAAGCAATATACTCTTGTACCACATATAAATTCGTACGAAATAAATAAATATCTACGAGGCTGTGTCACCAGAAAATGGCAAGAGGTACACAACAAAACCCATCCTCAGTCTCAAAGGCCTGCACTCATATCACTGAATTTTCATATGGCTGCTCTGTTTACCATAAAAAACTGTGCTATAATTGTCACTTTAACCCGCCCAGTCCCACTGACGTACAATGCACGTCACAACTTTTTTTCACACTGAGACCCACCGACATGCATCGTACGTCAGTCAATTGCAAGGTTCGTCATTTGCACATTTTTCAAGATTCGCGGGTAATTTTTGGTAAGCATGTGTGGGAGACCTTCCTATACCCCCAGCCAGGCGGCAACACTGCCTGACCCTGTTCAAACCCCCCCCCAGGGCGTGCGCAATTTCTTGCAACTCACCTGTTAGCAGTGACCTGGTCAGTAAAGACACGTAGCACCATGGTCTCTGACGAAATTCAAGGAAAGAGTGATTCCTGATGTGGAGGACAAAGATTATGTGGCACCACAGTTAGTAATGAAGAGAAGTAATGAGGAGGTAACATCGCCAAGTTAGGTGAAATATGTTGATGTATTTGGTAAGGGAACAACGCTAATATTGCCAATGTTATTGTGTGAAAAGCAATATACTATTTTACCACATATAAATTCGTACCAAATAAATAAATATCTACAAGGCTGTGTAGTTTTGGTTAAGTTTCCCTCGCACAGGGATCGTATTTTATGAAGCGCGGCATGATAAAAAACAGCAGTCAGGGGAAGGATCTCTTTCCTGTTTAGAATATTTTTCACTTCTGGCGAGTGCTTTCTTGCTGAATTTTCGATGTTTCTCACCTAAAGCGAAAGTTTGAGCCAAAAAAAAGACAAGTTGAAAATCGGTCGGTTTCCGAGGGTGGGTTGGGTAAAAACACGGTCGGGACTGGGCTGGTTAAACTGGCCCAGATGTTTGGTTCAGAAGTCTTTTTACATACCGGTAGCTAAATAAGACAATTTTACGGCTCTACATTCTATTCCTTACACTTCCTCATGACTAACCTCGTATTTTTATAACGCAGAAGTAGGAACTCAAGGCTAGAAGCCTGTAAAGTTGTTCCCTTTACGAGAAAACAAACAAACAGCCAAATTCAGGACCCATCACTTTCAACATGCCTGCACACAGTGGATGTACTTTCAGAAGCTGTAATGTACTTCTTTTATATTAACTTAGCTCAGAGTTTCATCATTTTGATGCTAATTTCACATGGCTCAATGAGGGAATATGAAAATTCTATAACTCTACATCCATGTCACAACACTTCTGCATGACCAGCATCATATTCTACCGGTACTCCTTCATAAATTATACTTCTTTCACCTTAACATGGCCCATTTTCAGCCTTTTGAAGCTTATTTCTGAATGCTCAGTGATACAATGTGACAATTCTATGACTCAACATCCTTTCCATAACACTACTTCATGACTAGCATCATACTCTAGTGTTTACTCTCAAAAGCTGTACTATACTTCTTACACCTTAACTTGGTCCAGACGTTCAGACTTTTGAAGCTTTATGTCAGTATTTCCTACTTCCTATGATGTCCAGTCTTTCAAACGCAGTGTTTCCAGGCATCTCGAAATGAACGGATCTTGAATTTGGCTCTCTTGTAGTGTCTTTGTTTTTTTATTGGAAGGAGCAGTTTGCGGGCCCATGGCCTTTGGTTCCTTCTTCCTTGCAGTAAAAAAAAAAAAAAAAAAGCTCATTGACAATAAAAACGACCTGGAAGAAATGCTGCCATTTTGCAAGCAGGTATTTTTAAAGTCTATCACAAACAGAATGCAGTTTTACAATTATCACCTGGGAGGCTCACTTGTTATACTGTGACAGGTTTTTATTTGCTTGTGACAGACCTGTTCCCTGTTGGAGAGGGTTGCCTTCATGTAGAGGCACTGGTACAATCTGGCAGCTTTGCAGTCTGGCTCTACAAACATCCCTGAACTCCCGCCCAATCCCCCAAACTAAAGCTGGTGGACTGCACGAAAAGGGCAGTGTCAGCCTGCAGTCCACTGGATTCTTGTTCAGTTAGACTTGAGACCAAAACTTTTTCACTTCAGCCATTCTTGATTGGGCCAAATAAAAGTAAAATGGTAGCAGCAGGAAAAGATTGGTTAAGTTTGGTCAGGAGAGTTAGGAGCTGTTAGGATTACGGCATATGGAGGGTAGGATTACTTAGAAAATGGTGAGAAAAGATGGGACTTGAACATAAATTTCATCCATTTTGCTCTACAATGAACCATTTCTGAGACATGACAACTCTTTCACTTCAACCTCCCCTGAATAAGTTTCCAACATTTCAGCTGTGGTTCCTCTACAGAGTGATGCTGCCTCTGAATCTTCATAAGCTCCTCTAGTACAGGACACCAAGAAGTATGCTAGTCTTCCAGCGCCGCATTCTTTCCTCCGTTTGCAGCACACCAAATGAACTACGCTCACTACCTCCATGCAATGGTCTTGACTGAGTATGAAGGACCTCCCTTTAACTATCCAGGGAGAATTTCATATTGGCAACTTTGTCACCAAGCTCATTAATGGTCAATTCAAATTAGTCTGGATAGACTGTGCCCTCGAGACTACAGAACACAAGAACCTGAAAGGTGGAGAGGGGATCATAGGATTCACCCTCTGTGAAAAATCACTAGTTCCATGGTACATGGTAAGGCCAATTGCAGCTCAATATGCTTCAAAATTCCAGGAAAGTCTCCATGGTTCCTAGGCAATGCCAAGCAAGACACCATTCAATGACTGAGTCACCAGTAAAGAAATGGAATGATAATATTTCAAAACTGAAGGTAATGTTTGTCAGTTCCAACAATGACCCTTCCAGTCTGAGCAACCAGACTAATTGGCAATACAAGCCACAGGTGTCACTGCATCACCAAACACTAAGAACAACATTCTTGGAGCTCTGGACAATAGAGAGAATGGTACAGACATCTGTGCAGTGATCCAAAGAGCTATGACCCAAAGTAACAGGACAACATTCTGACAATGTCAGACATGCAGAAGGTGAATGTCAAGAGGAAATCAGTCAGCATGAATGGTGAACAGATATATGCGACTTCTTGCACAGAACTCTCAGATGCATGTACTCTTTACCAGAGTGATGCCCTTCAAAATGGCCCTGGTCCCCAGAGTCTATTCACAGATAATGGCATGATGAACACCTGCATAAAAAGTGATTTCCTCCATAAACTGGGAGGAAATTATGACGGAATACATTAAGACAGTACTGGAAACTTGACATACACTCATTATTGATGGGTTTGCATTGGTACAAACAATGCCAGAGCCAAGGTCAAGCTTGAGGTATGTAACATTTGCTCAACTCAGTGCACAGTACCTGGACAGAGTGCTCAAACCAGCCAAGAGTGTAGGTTGCAGTTCTGGTCCAAGTCACTATACTGTATATGACAAGTGCTTGAGGGACAGCATTAAGGCCCAAACAAGGATTCATAGAAACTCAGATTACAGAGCTGTGTACTGTGTACCAAGTAAAACCACAGCAGATGGTTTCTACTAGCTGGAAGCAAGTCCTTTCTGTTGGAGAACACAAAGCTGACCTAGTGGAATGCTTCAATGTACACATGAAAAACAAACCACAGCATCACCTCAACACTAACCAGTGTCTTTTTCCTGGTAGCAGTATGAAGGTTGAGACAGAAATAAAATTGAAAATAAGAGGTCTGCCAGATCGGGTAATCTGGTGGTAGCAAGAACAGAGTATTGGTTAGGTTCAGTTAGGAGCCATTAGGGTTATGGCAAAGTTTGAACTGATTACAAAATTGTTACAGGGAATGGAATTTGGAGCTCTTGGGGTAACAAATTTCATCCATTTCACTCTACAACACACCGTTAAAAAGATATTGATCATTAAAGGTTTAACTTATGCTCAGTTAGGTGCTGGTACTAGGGTTAGGATATAGTTTTTTTTTTTTTTTTTTAAACACTGAGAACAGGATAGGGAAGGAGAGGAATAATGAAATTCAACTCTTTCACTCTACGAAACGTCTTTTTGATATATCGGTCGTTGAAAATTTTGTCAGATTTTATCGCATCTAATTTGTTAAGCAGCACGTAGGGTTAGGGTTAGGATAGGTCATTCTGAAGAACCTCATCCCATGTCTTCTTAGGTCTCGGTTTTTGCGCTCTAACTTCCACATTCACTCATTTATCTTTTCACTCAATATTCATCCTCCACTTTCACTGCATGTCCAAACCACCTCAATCTCACCTCTCATTTAACAGCATTAACTACTTCAACTCGCAGCCCATTTCTCAGCTTCTCATTTACAATTATACCTTATCTTTATATACCAAAGAAAGAACCAAAAGGTGCAAGTCTATTTACAGCTATTCTTTCCATGTAAAACTGAAAAAGTACTGTCAAATTTGGGAACTGCTCATTTCAACAAGAACCTGGACGCACAGCATTTTGAAGACTAGGGGTCAAAAGTTAAATACACACTGAGGAAAGCAGTTCCAAAACTGACCTGTTACAAACATGAAAGACTGAGAATATTCATCCAGTCATTAAGAGAAGCACTACACATCCATCTACTCTTAGTTCACTTTA
>JAGKTI010018625.1:0-17566 GCA_018397915.1 Birgus latro | reverse complement strand
TGCTTCCAGACAGTATTTAGCTTTTGGGAAATCCTTTGTGGTGCATGATAAGTGAAAGCTGTGTGCAAACATCTCAAGTTCAGAAAGCTTCTCTAGAGTTGAAGAAAATAGTCAGGAGGTAGCAAGAATAAAATTGTCATCATATTGAAGGAGTTGATGATTAGACAGTGGAGAAAAAAAAAAATGCCATCCCTTGTTTGGTTCTTTTGCTGAATGGAAGTACTGTAGTCTTTTATCTGCCCCTTTTGTATTTTGTGGTATTAGTTTTTTGCTTCCTTTTTGCTCTGTGTAACAAGATTTCACCTGCTTCCTTTGTGCTTTATATAATTAGTTTTCATGGTACATATCTGGAACTGGGTAAAGTACTCACTTTAGAGTGGTATAAGTTTTTATGTAGCTCACCACATGTCATGCAGACCTGTATAGCTACTCATTTGTAAAAGCTTTCATGTATCCCTTTCTGTCTGATTATGTATTTCTTGTATTGTAGTCTTGCTGCTACCAGGCAGTTTTATTTATATTGAGAGGTTTTTCTAACTCAAAGGATTGAATATATGAGGTGCTGAGTAGTAGACTGGGCTATACTCTACCGTGGCCAAATTTGAGCTAAGGCTGCCATATTGTTCCCATAACATTCCTTTGGATTGGGGAAGTAAGAGGGTTCCAGAATACAGCCAGCACTATGTTCTAAGATACAGTGAAGTAACACTGACTTTCACCCGTCTGGGTTGAAGGCATGGTGGGAGCAGCACATTCCGACACACGAGTGTGGCGCGGTATACTAAGGTGAATTTCCAATCGAGTAACTCTTACCTGTGGGCCTTATAGACAGACAGCTTATTGAGAGTCGAGATTTACTAATTTAGCTGGCTATAGTAAATTTGGAGACAAGAGCAGGGCTCGGAATACCTTTAGCAGTAAGGTCGAAATTTCTGTCAAGTAGCCCTGAACTATGGGCCTTATGGACATACACCAATAATGAATTGAGATCTTAGTATTAGACTGGGATACGTGTACTTTCCGGCCATACTGTGGAGCTGCACAATCACAAGCTGAGTTTTTTTTTTTTTAATGCAAGGAAAAAGGAACCGAAGGCCATGGACCCGCAAACTGTTCCTTCCAAGAAAGGAATAAAAACAGTACAAAAGAGAACCAAACTCAAGATCCGTTCATTTGAGATTCCTGGATACACTGCGTTTGAAAGACTGGAGATCATAGGAAGTAGGAAATACAGACAGAGGAAGACAGTTCCAGAGTTGACCAGTTACATAAATGAAGGACTGGGAGTAATGTTTAACTCTTGCATTAGAAAGTTGGACAGAAAAGGGATGAGAGGTTGTTGCTAGATGGGTGCTAGGTGCCCATCGTAGAGGTGGAGGGATGCAAGCTGACAGTTCCGAGGAACAGTGGCCATTGAAGTAGCGACAGAAAAGAGATAAAGATGCAGCAGTGTGGCAAAGAGACAGAGGTTGAAGGGTGCCAGTAAGAGGAGGAGAGTTAATGAGATGAAAAGCCTTTGACTTCACCCTATTGAGAAGAGCTGTATGTGGGGAGCCTCCCCACACATGAGCGTTGTACACTTAACTCCCCGCTATCACACGTTCAGCTATCGCGTTTGTCTGTTATCACGCATACATCAAATGCACAACCAAACACGTTATCACGCACCCCAAGAACTCTATCACGCATAGAGTTTGAAGCGTCCAGATACGTCACATTTTAGAGCAAGATACCACTATCAACAGTGAACAGTTCATATCCTACATTAATGAAGCCCTTGAAGGTTATGAGGAAAAGTACCATGCCTACATGAATGCCTTACACCAGCATCGAATAGCAGGTTATTTTCGTTAGCATCCAAGCACTGAGCCTACACTTAAGCTCCATCCCAACATAATGCCAGTATATACAATCTTCAGCCATGTTGCTCTAACATTTCGCATTAAAACATCGTTGCATATATCCTAAACAAGTAATTTCTTTGAATTCCATCATGATATATGAAATGAATAATGAATGAAGCCCATCGATAACTAAAGAAAAAAAGAATAATGTTCAGTCCCAAGGCGTAGATGATACATCCACATCATTTGTTTACCTTTTTATTTCTCTGTATTTCACTACTTCTCATCCTTATAGCATTGAGTAAAACTGATGTTGGTATTATTCCTGTTGTTTTGCTGACAAAGAGATCATTCAAAGAGATGAAGAAGTTGACCAACTTTGGGCACTCAAATTAAATTATCTGGCGAAGATAGGCACTTTTTTCCAATTTAGTGACGGCAGAAATTAAGCCACCCCCAAGCCTTGGGACCCTTCAAACCACCCAAACCTTTCTTAATCCTTATAAATGTAAGTTTGATGGTCTTTTATGTTGTTTACTTATTGATTATAATGTTAGCATTAATATAATAATGCTTTATTTCATGTTGGAGGAGAGATTGGCTGGAAATCTTAGGCATAAAGTGGTTAAAAGTTAGGGAAATGGGCCACCGAAAAACCAATTAGAAATTTTCCCATTGATTCTTCAGTTCAGCTATCATGAAATCAGCTATCACGCTGGTTTACTGTAACCAATTAGGCGCGATAGCAGGGGGTTGAGTGTACTCTAAACAGGGGCAAATAAAACCAGTGTATAAAGTCAACAACTGTGCAGGGGTAAAGAAGGTTCAGAATCGGCTTAGCACACCTAATCTCTTGGAAGCAGGTTTCACAAGAGATGTAATGTGTTCTTTCCAAGATAAATCCTGAATGAATGAAATCCCAAGCATGTTCAAAGATGATGCAAGAACGAGCTGGACATTATTAAACATTAGTGGGTACTCCTGTGGAAGATTTTGTCGGGTTGATAGGTGTAAGAACCCCCGCTAATACCAGTACACCAGTCCTGTATGAGACAGCCCTAGCATGTATTCAATATGGACGGTGGGTGTTAGTGCCGAAGTGGTGACATGTAGAAGGTGTATGGTATGTAGGAGGACTGCTGGGCCTTGATAGCAGGCTGTGAAGCCTATGCCCAGAGTTGGACGCATTAAAAAAAAAAAAAACTGAGACGTTGATGCATTAAAAACAAGATTATTTTTACCCCAGTCAGAGATATGAGCCTAGTCAGACATTAGGTGTGCCATAGCCTCATCCCTAGTTTGTTGAAGTAACTGCTGAGATGGACGTTGCAGGAACCAAATGGAAAGGTGAAGGGTGGAATCATCAGCATACCAGTGGATAGGGTTAGATGCACAGCTTAGAAGGTCATTGATGAATAAAAGGAAGAGAGTTGGTGATAGGACAGAGCCCTGAGGAACATCACTGTTGATAGATCTAGGAGAAGAACGATGGCCAACTACAACAGCAGCTGTAAAACGACCAGAAAGGAAACTAGAGATGAAGGCACAGATAGAAGGATAGAAACCTTTAGAGGGCAGTTTGGATATTAAAGATTTATGCCAGACTCGATCGAAAGACATTGAGATGTCAAATGTAATGGCAAAGCTTTCGTCAAAGTCCCGAAAGGAGGATGACCAGGAGTTTGAAAGGTAGTTGAGAAGATCACCAGTGGAGCGTCCCTGACGGAACCCATATTGACGATCAGAAGGATGTGATAGGAAAGATGCTTTAAAATTTTTCTGTTAAGAATAGACTCGAATACTTTGAGACGCAGGATGTTAAAGCAGTTGGGCAATAGTTAAAGGGTTGGGAATGGTCACCCTTCTTTGGGACTGGCTGAATGAGAGCAAACTTGCAGCAAGGAGGAAAGGTACAAGTTGACGGATGAAGGTGAAAGAGTTTACCTAGGCAGGGTGTAAGCACAGAAGTGCAGTTCTTGAGGACAACAGGAGGGACTCCATCAGTCCCTATGCCATGTTAGTATTGAGGCCAGTGATGGCAGAAAGTACATCAGCTGAAGAAGTTTTAATGTCAGCCATGAGTAAGTCAGAGGGGGGGAAGTGATGGAGGAACAGCACCAGAATCGTCTAAGGTGGAATTGGAGGAGAAAGTCTGAGTGAAGAGATCTGCTTTAACAGTAGAAGAAATACCTACAGAACCATCAGAGTAGAATAGAGGAGAGAAGGATGATGAGGTAAAGTTGTTAAAAAGGTTTTTGGCAAGGTGCCAGAAGGAGCGTGAAGAATTCGAGTTGGAGAGTTGAGAACATTTAGTGCGGATGAAATTACTTTTAGCAGAGCGAAGAACAGACTTGCACGATTCCGGGCAGAAACATAAGAAAGTTGTGATTCAGGGGTGAGTTGGCTCCGGTACCTTTTATAGGCCCTCTCCTTGTCGCGGACACATTAGAACAAGTGTAATTAAACCAAGGCTTTCTTGCATTAGGCAAAGGATATGAGAAAGGAATGTATGTTTCCATGCCCAAGAGATTAACCTCCGTAATGCATAAGGCACACGCAGATATCTTCTGGCCATGGAAGCAATAATCATTCCAGGGAAAATCAAAGAAGTACTGCCTGAGGGCCTCCCAGTCCGCAGCTTCAGTGTGCCACAGACGACGTTTCTTTGGAGGGTTGACAGGCTGCACTGCAGCAATAGGACAGGTTAAGGTAATAAGGTTATGATCGGAGGAGCCCAACGGAGAGAAAAGATAAACAGTGTAAGCAGAAGGATTAGTTGTAAGGAAGAGGTCAAGTATGTTGGAGCTCTCTCCAAGGTGTCAGGGAAATGGGTAGGGTGCTGTACAAGCTGCTCTAGGTCATTAAGGATAGAAAAGATGTAGGCTTGTTCACCAGGTGGATCATTGAAAGGAGAGGAGAGCCAAAGGTGATGGTGAACATTGAAATCTCCTGGAATGGGGATTTCAGAGAAAGGAAAAATGGATAGAATGTGTTCCATTGTAGAAGTAAGATAGTCGAAGAATTTTTGATAGTAGAATTAGACGATAAGTAAACAGTGGAGATATATTTAGTCAGAGAATGACAGGAAAGCCGAAGCCAGAGAGTAGAGAATTCAGAAGAATCAAGTTCAGGAACATGAGAGCAAGATAGGTCGTTGTGTACATATACACAACAGCCACCTTTGGGTTTGAAATGAGTATAGAGAAAATTGGAGGATACAGAAAAGGGTTTGCTGTCAGTTGCCTCAGACAGCTGAATTGCATACCGTATGGGTTATGAGAGCCAGTCATGAGACATCACACAGTTTTCTCTCCCTCAGTCTACCTCTCTTTCTCACCATGAAGTGCTATTATTATTATTAATATTATACAATTATATTTAATTTTTTATCTTACTCTTTCATTATTAACATTACCATTGTCATTGTTTTTTATGTTTATAGAACACTGTCTATGTTTTATGTTTTTTATATTTACAGAATATGGTCTCCTTGGTTATTGTCAAACTTTTTTTCGTTTGGGGTCTTTCCTTCATTATTCCTTTACCTTGAATGCTTCCTTATTATGTTTCTAAAGCTATTATCATCATTATTATTATTATTTTTTTTTTTTTGCTGTTTGTGAAGATATTCGTGTTTAAAAAAACACGCTCAAAGTTATCTGACCTTTAAACTTCTAAAATCAAGTCCAGATGCTAAATTGTCATAGCCACTTTGTCTTTAACCCTTCTGCAGCCACTGGCATACAAATGACATTTTTTCGTAGCATGGCCTCTGGCGCCATTTGAGTGTGGCATATAAAAAAATGGCGAAAATTTTGGAGAAGTGAACGAACGTTTTGAACATCTTGAGATTGACCTGCATTACACTCCCACACACCCTATCAAGCAGTTCAGAGCCTGTCGCTGTGATGAGTGGATTTTCAATTATTTCGCTCATGGCCATGCCTAAACAAGCACAATTACATCCATATCTCGACCCAGACAGAAAATATCATCTCTGTCTGCGAAACACACACAACCACCCTGTTTACAATTATGTATAAATACAGGCATAAACAAAAAAGATATGATAAGAGAAAAATACATTTTTGTCTTGGTATTACCTATTTGCTCAGATTTGTTGTACTGGTTTGGATCATTCGATGCAGTGTGACCAGTAGGAAACTGTGAAATCTTTTGGGATGTGAATGAACATCTGAGACATGAGACTGACCTTCACTTCACCGCTCAGAGTCTCACACCTCATATGTTAGTTCATCTCCTGCTGCCGTGACGAGTGGATGTACGATTTTTTTTCGCACGTGGCCATGCCTAACCACACAGTTTCACCCACTATCTCGACCCAGAAGATATCATCTTTCTCCTCCCTTGCGAAACACACACAACCACTCTGTTTATGATTATAAATAAACATGCATACAAAAAAAAAAAAAAAAAAAAAAAAAAATATATTTTTTTATCTTTACCTATTTGCTCAGGTTTATTGTACTGTTCTAAATAATTTTACATATTCTTTGCCTTTTACAAGCGTAACAGGAAAGTTTTCCATGTTCATGTTAAGCTTTCGTGGGTGTAAAGGCCTCCCTGCCCTCCCTGCTAATCATCTCATGCGAGGTGTGAATGCAGGTCATCTTGCATTTCAGCCCTCACTGTCCAGCCCGTACACTCAAGGGAAGACGTTTATCTCATTTAAGTCTTAAAACAGTAACACTCGCCTCCCTTTTCGAACAAACTCCACAACCCACACCACAAAAATAAGTCGATACTACCATAAACACCACAAATACTAAAAATGCAAAATAAATTGATACTACAGTAGAACATCGATTATCCATGAGCCAGTCAACCGGAATTGGCGCTGAACCGGACAATTTAAAGAATACCTGTACTGTATTTCCAAAATCGATCAACCGGGGAAAATCCAGGACCTAACTGGCATTTCAAATTCATTGCGCAACCATCCTGCCCGAATGTTTTCATTCCTTCGTCAGCGAGCGCATCACTGCAGTCCCCGGCATTGTTTTGAGGCTTAACAGTGTCGTAATATTTGGTGGAATGTCAGCCCTCCTGGCTGTTCGTGGATAGATGTTGATGAATCATTTCGAAAGATCATCCAATTCATGGAGAGAAATCCAGCGTACACAGCTAATGAACTGCTTTATTTTCGTAGCTATTAATGATGACTTCCAAAATCGCCGTCGTGTATCAATCAAACAGTCAGACATCAGGGACTTTTTCACGAGGGGTAAACATGCAAAAACGCAAACATTTCGGTCGTATCCTCCTGCTCATTTGTGGATTTGTGGGGTTCCCAGATAGTGATGCATCAACGTCCACACTTCAAGTACTCCAGCAAAAACAGCTGCTCCACCAGTCTCCCCCAACAAGCCTGTTCGACCCCCAGCCATCCTATCCACTGACGACTCACGTTGATGAGCCTGCATCACCCACAACTCTGTGGTTCTGAGACAATTCACTATCGAGTCAATTCGCCGTCAGACAATTCACCGTCAAAACATGGACGATTCCCCATCATGACAATTCGCACCCTGGATGATTCCCTGTCATTCTATAAGTAGTTATTATTTATTAATCAGTACTTTAATAACTATATTCAGAAGGATCCATCAAAGTCTGTGCTCAATAGCGTAGGCTTTGGATATAATTTATTAGTTGCACCTTTAGTCAATAATTGTTTTTTCCTCGCTGTAGTCGCCTGTGAATTATATTCTAGCTGTGACAGCGAGTTTGACTTGACGGCAAATTGTCCTGAAACCATCAGTCCTTTCTGAAGACTTCTTTATAGCTTTTTTTCCCTTTATTGTTGATGACTAATGGCTTTCAAAAATAGTTTCACACTGCATTTTTTTTTTTTTATGTGCACCGAAACTTATTCCTGGCGAAATATGCGTGATGCTAGACGGCCATCATTCACGTGTTGTGTAGGTCAAAAGCTTGATTGGTAATGAGGACTTTCAAGAGGCTTAGTGGCAATCCTTGGCGATTAGAATTTTTATGGGGAGTATTAGGGGGCAAAACTAATCGGTTAAGTTAGGTTAGAATGCAGTATAGAGTGATGTGTCCAGGTGAGACCGTATGTAAACACGTCTTGAGTATCGTAAGGCAGACATTTATAGTTATCCTTAACTATATTTTTAACGGTAAATATGAGGCTTCTAGAACCTAACCCCCTATTTTATCTGTAAATAAGCTAATAGTGTAGTAAGGTTAATTACAATTTCAGTTAAATAAAATACACTGAAAGCATTAGGCCTATTTTATGTCCCTGTGACCCATCAAAATCCCTCAAGTTTGAGAATCACTGGTGTAAGAGAACAGGAAATGGGTGTTAATCGATTTTCCAGAAAAATCGACTTTCTGGCATTTTGAATTCCCCGTGGCTAATGGATAATCCATGTTCTACTGTATATGTATATTTTTAAAATTTCTAACCTCACATATTATGTACTGAAAAACACCAAAATACACATATTTAGTTATTTCACACCTTTTCAGCACCATTGACAATGTTTTTGGTAAAAAAAAAAAAAAAAGCTATATTGCATCACTGCAGTACCCACGTGTGACCGGTATCAGCTGCCTAAATTTACGCAGCTTCTGCATTCGATTGCATGCCACAGGATGGGTCTAGGAAACTGAAATTTGCACTGGAAGGTGCATCGGAGCTTCCTCTTCAGTACGGCAACAACAACAACAACAACAAAAAATTGAATTTGAAACGTTGAAAAATGACTGCTGGGTGGGCCTGTGGGGCTTGGAAATCTCCACATGTTAGGACACAGGAGGGTCAGTTGATAGTATGACACTCCATTGAGATCATACTGAAATTTTTAAAATTCTATTCCATGTTTCTGTGGTTAATAATACAGTAATCCCTGTGAAACCCGGATGCCCAAGTCCCAGACACCCCAAGTCCCGGGCATTTTGGTCGGGTCCTTGGACACACACACACACACACACACACAGCTGATATCATCCCTACTTTAAATTTGCCACGCGGTGACGAACTGCTGTGTTTTGGCGCGTAGTTCCTCCGATGTTTGCTAGAGCATCCCTGCATCCTTCCCAGTTCCCGCCTACGTACCGTCATGACTGCATGCTTGTCGCCATGGCTGCCCACTTGCTCGCTTTTGTGAATAAACAGTGAATAAACTGCACTACTTCGCCACTAGACCACATGGGAATTTTACAGTGTTGTGCAGTGTTAAGAAATTAGAATTCAGAGTGCAAAGGATTAAGTGCAGAGTGTAACACTAGCGTTTTGCAAATGGCATGGCGCAAGTAAGAACAGAATGTGGTGGTAAACAATTGTAATTCACAGTGCAAAGGATTATGTGCAGCGCAACACCAGATTACTGTACGTGCTTCAAGTGCACCTTCATTGTCAGAGCCATAGAGGCGGGTTAATCTTCGCAACGGTCACGGATGTGTTGTAAGTACCCTGTACACTGCTAAATATTTTCCATACTCACTTTTAATTTCTCATTCTCTGGTTCCTTTAAATTTATTTCATGGTTTCTGCCCCTTATTTATTGGCATTTCTGGTAGGGAGTTATTTAGGTGGCTTTCAAAGTTAGGTTGGGTTGGGGTCTATAAGTACCTGTCCAAGGGCGTTTTTCTCAAGTCCTGGACAAAACCAAGTACCGGACATGCCTTTGACTCTATTATTTTGGATCTTGGAGGGATTACTGTAGTTAAATAACATTTTATCAGAGTTCCGTCCTACCATGGTGGGCGATAATTTGCTTCTTAACACAATATCATTAAGAGTTCCGTCCTACCATGGTGGGCGATAATTTGCTTCTTAACACAATGTCATTAAGAATACTCATAGATAGCACAAGTATGAGGTTAGTGCAAGAAAGTACGTTCATGCATTAAGCTATATCTAGAAAAAAAAAATCGAGATAACTCTAGCAGTGATGGAGACAGGACAGTTTAAAGGTTGCAAAATTTTGATCACATTTTTTTTTCTCTTTTTTTTTTTTTTTAGGGGGGTGGTGGGGGGGGGTAGATAGCTGGTTATATTACTAAGGGCCTCATATGTGGATTTCATTTACTCCCACCTTTCTAGGGTGCAGACCAAAACTAAATAAAATTGTTTGGTAGCTGGAAGAAGAAACTATAAACAGACATCACTGCTTTGAAGAGATTCTCTTACTGAGCTGCAGACCTCATATGTGGCACAATGAAGGTCTGCATGGGCCAAGCTGCAAGCCTTATATGAGGTACCTACATTGGTTATGAAACAGTGACTCAGGAGAGGTAAACTACCGTACAGTCAGCCTGGCAGAGGTTAGGTTGCATCATTATTAAGTTAATGATGATTTAGGACCTGTTTTTCACTTCAGCTTCCTTTTGATTCAATATAAAGTTATTTTGAAGTAAGGAATAACGAGAATAAAAGAAAAAATGAAAGCTCCTCAGTCAAAAACCAAAAGCATCTCACTTTGTTTTCTTTCAATTAGCATTTTGCTTTCACACATCCTAGATTTTAGGTGAGGCTTTACTGTACTTAATTTTTCAGCCATGCCCTTTATGCAGATTTTTCTTATAGTTACACACTAGAAAGCTTCTGTTTCTTTTTACTGTACACCATAAATAAGATAATATGGTCCTATACAGTAGTTTGTCCATCTTTTATTTGGCAGAGATTCTCATCCTCTTGCAGTGGCAGAATAAGACAATACTACTGCCTAACATTCATTTCAGAATCCTTTTTACTGACAGCATTTTTTTTTTTTTTTTTTTTTTTTTTTACATCTGACCCTGGGGAAAGGCTTCAGGGCCTATCCCTAATCCCCAGTAGTCCTCCTTGGGGCCCAGTAGTCCTTCTACATCTCCACACGTCACCACTTCAGTGTTAACACCCATCATCCATATTGAATACATACTAGGACTGTCTCATACAGGACTGGTGTACTGGTATTAGTGGGGGTACTTTTATGAGTATTAAGAATATATGGAGTGGATGGGAAGTTGTTGAAGGCAGTGAAGAGTATGTATGAGGGTGCTAAGGCTGCAGTGCATGTGGATGGCAAACTGAGTGAATCTTTCCATTTGAAGGTTGGATTGAAACAAGGATGTGTCATGTCTCCATGGTTGTTCAATCTGTATATGGATGGGGTTATAAAAGAGATACAAGGTCGGGCAGTGGATGTTGGAGCGGCCCTAGTGAGAGAGGGCAGTGTTTGGAAACTCCCTGTACTGTTGTTTGCAGATGATACTGTGTTGTTGAGTGAAGACAAAGGGGAGCTGCAAGGCTTGGTAGATGAGTTTGGGAGAGTGTGTAAGAAACGGAATCTAAAGGTGAATGTGGGGAAGAGTAAAGTGATGGTCTTCGAGAGAAGTGAAGCCAGTGAGTGTACAGTGAGATTGGATGGGAAGGAAATGGAGAATGTGAGTGAATTTAAGTACTTGGGCAGTGTGATGAGTAAGGATGGTAGTCTGGAGGGTGAAGTGCTCGAAAGGGTACAGCAGGGAAGGAAGGTTGCTGGTTCGTTGAAAGCAGTGATAAGAAACAGGGAGGTGAGCATGGAAGTGAAAAAGTTGTTACATGACAGTATTGTGATACCAACTCTGACATATGGAAGTGAAGCTTGGACCCTGTTGGAAGGACAGAAGTCAAGAGTGAGAGCAGTGGAAATGAGTTATTTGAGAGGAGCATGTGGAGTCACATGGAGAGACAGACTAACAAATGAGGAAGTGAAGGAGCGTTGTGGTGTGGTTGAGGACGTGATGGGAAGCGTTAGGAGAAACACGTTAAGGTGGTTTGGGCATGTGGAGAGGGTGGAGAGTGAAAGATTGACGAGGAGAGTGTATGTGAGTGAGGTGGAGGGGGCGAGAGGGAGGGGGAGGCCGAGGATGAGATGGAGGGATGGAGTGGAGAGGTATATGAGAGAGGGGGGTGTGAGTTGGGAGCGTGGTAGTGAAATGGCAGGGGACAGAGTGACATGGAGGCGATTTGTTTGTGGCCACCCCGTTCGGGATTGAGGCGTCTGGCAATAGATAGATAGACTTTTATGACATGTTGGTGGGTCATCTGGTAGATCAGAAAAGTCTGCTTTTTATGAAATTCAAATCCTTAAACTGTTCCCTGCCCCAGCTGGGATTCGAACGTGGGGCCATTAGGACTGCTGGCCGCCTCTCTACCGCCTTCCCCAAATCTCTTATTACAGCATAACATTGAAGATGAAGAGATAATCATTTTTGACCAAGTTAAAGTGGACAAAGTACTGTATGGTTCATACTGTTTGTTTATCATCTTCATCCATACTCATCTTCCACAGCTGCATGGTAGTAAAGTGATTCAGAGCACAGCCATTTTTAAGGACACAGATCAGAGGAGAAAGGAAGTTCCAGGTAGAAGAGGTTCAATTTTTGGTGAACTTTTGTTCCTGACTGTACAGGGCTACATGTTTATTCATTTATCATACATTGCCCCATCAGGAGTGTAGGAACCTGGGATTAGGCTATTCATTCCAGCCATTCAAGGCAGAAGAGGTTCAGTTTTTGGTGAACTTTTGTTCCTGACTGTACAGGGCTACATTGTTATTCATTTATCATACATTGCCCCATCAGGAGTGTAGGAACCTGGGATTAGGCTATTCATTCGAGCCATTCAAGGCAAGAGTGACCAGTCATCTGCTTTTGAGCAGAATTATGTGAACAAAACCCCTAGAACCATCATATGTAAACCCCTCGTTGGCTTCATCTGGTTGGAGTGCTCAACCCACTAGTTCATTAAGTATCCTTTTGTTGGATATACTGTATAGTTGTCACCCAACATAGTAAATGAACTGCTGGGTTCCAAGAAGACATTTTGCTTGCCACTCATTTTAGAGATGCATGAAGTTAGTACTACATTGAGTGAGTGGATGGTGGCCTACATGCAATAGAAGCATTTGATGCCAAATCCCTTTGCCAGTACAAGGAGAGAGTGTGTATTGAGAAGATACAACAGTTTTGGCTTGACTAGGATCATTTTCCATTGATCCATTTTTGTTATATGGGTATTATTAATCTGTTTGAAAATAGCTTAGTGCACTGTGAAATCAAGACTGAAAGAGGGAGTAGTTTCCTGTTCCCCTATTCCTGCCACTTTTAGGCACTGTTTAAGATACACAGGAATGCAGTGGGGTGTACTGTAACTCTTTCTCTTCTTTACCACTTGAATATGATGTCTTTTTTCTTTTTTTTAAGTTGCAGCTTCAAAACAATTTTGATGACTTAGAGAAGCCATTTGTGGAGATGACATTAGAAACAGTGTCCATTACAATCCCTTCACAGCCTGATTTCTCTCCCAAAGCTGAATAAAATTACCTGGATGTAGCAAAAAAATGAAAATAAAAATCACCAGATTGAAGGGCTTAACAGTGAAAACTGTCATTATCTTTGGACTTTTGAAAACAATAACTAACACAATCAAGTAAATATAATACTAGCGAGTTTATTTAGTGTACAGTGTTCCCAGATTTTAATTATTATCCTCCAGTCTGTGGTATGTATTCTGTATATTAATTTACACAGTGGTCATTAGTAAAAATGAAGTGTTACTGTGTGCAATGGAAACTCCCATAAAGAAGAACAGTATTTTTTTTTCGTTATAGTTAGAACTTTAGTGTTTATGCTGTCCTGTATTATGTAAGCATGATTCAAAATTAAAGTAAATGGTCTTTATCATGCTGTCTAACTTTACTTTTTTTTTTTTTATCTGGTCAATTAAAAAAAAGGCTTCATGCCCAGCCAGATTAGGGTTACAGATTTTTTGGATCGTGAACTTGGTAAATAGTAAATAAAGGTGTATGCTGTAGTTATCGTATATTTCAGTTCTGTTGGTAATTTGAGTGTTCATATTATAATAAAAAGTTGTAATATAAGTTTAAATTTCAATACCTAATATTTTGAAGAAATACGGTACAGTACATGGTTTATTAGTCTTTAGAATAAAAGAAAGAGGACAGTAATAGTAAGCTGCAGTCTAATTTTATTTTTGGAGAAATGCAGTACCTGAATTATTGTATTATCAGGTATTTTGTATGGGTCAGTCTTGTTCACCTAAGGTTTCCTTTCCAAGCTGCCTGGTCTCCCACAGCATACTGATGAATATCTGAATCCTTACAGTAATGACTCTTCCCATGTTTTCTTTGGTCTTATTGTTGGGCCTCTCCTTTCATTTTCAGTGATCTTATTAATAAAGGATCTTCCTGATACTTCTGATAAATAAGTTCTATCAGGAGTCTTCTTTGTCATATTTTCCACAGTCATATTCACTCTGGTTATGGTGGTGAAGTGTTTGGTAACCATATGAGTGAAAACAGGGGTATGAATAAGTAATCTTACTCAACTTAATGTCAAGAAAATTTATGAATATGGCTGTATATCTGTATAGTATTTGATTCTTTTATTCTTACACTCCCCACATGTTTCAGTCATTTCATCTCACC
The DNA here is from genome assembly GCA_018397915.1 of Birgus latro. Classification (NCBI taxonomy): domain Eukaryota; kingdom Metazoa; phylum Arthropoda; class Malacostraca; order Decapoda; family Coenobitidae; genus Birgus; species Birgus latro. Next base: position 3,255 of record JAGKTI010018625.1, on the reverse strand, counting down.
TGTATAGATCACCTTACAAAAACTTAAGGCCAAAGCCTCTTTTTAATTCTGCATTCGTTGTTTTGGCCCCAACTGTGGCATGACTTGTCCACCTTACTGCTCTTATTTCAGTAGGCTCAAATATGTAGTCATTATAATGTTTATGTTTCTCTGCCATATGATATTACACTTCTTACCCTTATCAAATGGAAGGAGCCCATTTGGTGTCAATAGCATTAACTTCTCGTAAGTTTCGCCTGACCACTTCTGGCAGTCTAAAATGAGCTTGCATCTGCATCATCCATAGTACTAATCACACTCCTAGCAGAAGTCTTATTCAACCTTTGCTGGACCACACACTCCATTGAATATAGCTCACTTTTAAATAACTACATCCTACCGTTGTTGTTGAGATTTTCCTCCCTTGGGAGGATCGGGCTCAGGGTGGAGAGCCCGTCAGAGTGGTGCAGCAAACAAGGGGGCTACATCCTACCAGTTCATCTCATATATATATATGCATCCTCCACAAACAGAGCAGAAAATTGAGTTGCCACCATCCTCCTTCTGCATATAGCACAAGGCCACTGACCACTTTCTCCACCAACCTTCTTACGTCCACCCACATTCTCAGCATTCGTTCTCATTATAGATTATTTACTCATACACTTCCCTACTTTCTAAATTTCTCCATAGCATCATGCAGTGTAATAACAGTACTAGAGGAGATAAGGAGATAGAATATTAGAGATGAACAGAGTGGTATATATGGCCCATATTATTCATTCCTCTCCACTGGGGGAGGTGGTGGCTCAATCGGTAGAGAGGTGACCTGCAGTCCTAACGGACCCAGGTTCAAATCCCCACTGGGGCAGGGAACAGTTTAAGGATTTGAATTTCACTAAATCAGGCTTAACTGATCTACCAGAAGACCCGCTGCTGTGTTGTAAAAACACCCCCGCTAATACCAATATACCAGTCATGAGACAGCCCTAGCATGTATTCAATATAGACAGTGGGTGTTAGTGTCAAGGTTGTGACATGTAGAGGTATATGGTATGTAGGAGGACTGCTGGGCCTTGATAGCAGCTTGTGAAGCCTATACCCAAACCATTCTTTTCTGATGTGGTATGATGAATATCATCATAAAATACCTTAACTGCCAGTCAACCTACAGTGCCCAGATTCGCTGGGTACATACATATACTGTATGTTGTATGCTGATGATATAGTGTTGACTGCAGAGAATGAAAGGGAGGCTGAGGAAAGGTTTAGGAAGTGGAAAGATGTTGTTGAGCGTAAGGGGTTAAGAGTAAATGCAGATAAAACTAGAGGGGAACTCAGTGGAGCGTATCTCTCCAACAAGGGCAACATAATTTCCAAACCACTCTTCATAGTGCCACCATGTGTGACTGTGCAGACCAATCCCGGATCCACAAACTTTGCCACACAGTGGGCATGTCAAGTTCGGATATCCTGGGAGAGCTGTTTTGGTCTTGGCTCCGTTGTCTGTACTCTTCTCCGGCCATGTTCTGAGCATCATCGAGATGATTGGTTCTTTGGCTGCAGGGCGCTCTCCATTGTTTTCTGTCTGAGGCATTGGTTTCAAGATCTTATGGTATGATGTTATATTTCTTCAGAGTTTTCCTTATATGATATGTATATCACTTCTTCTGTCCCCCTGGGTTGTGGTGTGCTGCAGGGAGTTGGCCATACAGAATCTGGCAGGGAAGGTGGTGCTCAGGCATGCAGAACACGTGTCCAATCCATCTCAGCTGCTTAGTCAGCATGGTTTCTTTGCTGATTGACCTCGCCTGCTGGAGAATTTTTGAGTGTGGGACTATCCTTCCATGCGAGTCCTAGGATGCATTGTATGCACTGGATGTGAAATGAATCGAGCTGTTTGATTTGATGCTGGCAGGTAGTCTAGGATTCAGCACCGTATACTGTACTCATAAGAGGGTGGATAGGTATACAGCTATATTATAATGATACCTTTGTCTCAATTCTCAGGTTGGTGTTTTCAAAGACCCTGGATCTGAGACGTCCAAAAGAGGCTGAGACGTGGTTGGTTCATGCAAGGACTACTGGATCAGTGTTTTGTTTGTCTGTGGGTACACTCCCATCTATCTATCTAGGCTATAGCCAGCCACCATAATCCCGTAAGAGGTGGCTGTGGCCGTTTTTTTGTTTTTTTTTGTTTTTGAGTTAGTGGTTTTACAGGAAGGGACACTAACCTTCCGCCAACTCACTTGTTGACACACACGGAACACGTATGGTTGGGTTATATGGTTACCACCCAGCACTGTAAATAGTTTCCTGGCTTACAGGAAACCATTAGGCTTGTCACTTAATGTAAAGCCACCTGAAAAGGAAAGAAGAGTAATTAAAAGTGACAGGGAAGATGGGAGAAATAGGAAGAGAGGAGGGCAGACACGGAAAAAGAATGATAAAGGTGAAGCAAGAAGTAGGCAGCATTACATCAGGTGAGTGGATGATGATTGCCACCAACTACATCTAGTGAGTGAATGATGGTTGCCACCACCTACCATTGCTCAGTTCCAAGGTAGGTAAAATTCTCCACCTATTATACACTTTTACCGTTTATCTGAAATGCAAGAGGCTCTGCTGGGTTGCCTTCCTGAGATATTTGTTTTATTGAAATTTATTTGGAGCCCCACTGCATAGTATACGTTGGAAATGATGGTGAGACTTTGTTGTAGGGCTTCAGTCTTTGTGCTTGAAACGTCCAAGATTTTTTAAGTTACCGTCTAGAGCTAGACGACTGGATTATTATTCTATCATCAGGGTTCATTTGTTAGTGACTTAAAAGAGCGACTGCAGTTTGACAGAAGTTGAAAATGACTGTCAGGACACATCCTTACTTCGCTCCCATGTCCACGTTGAAGGGTTCGGATTTGTTCCCAACTATGGACACACGAGCATTCATGTTGTAATGTAGGCTCTTGAGGATGGTAAGATATTTGTTTGGAACTCGAAATATTGAAAGAGCATTCCATAAAAGTTCTCTGTTGACAGTGTCAAATGCTTTTACAAGATCGATGAATGTCATTTCCCTTGTTTCTCTCGGGCAAGGCCGTGCACACAGGGGGGGGGGGGGTTAACCTCCCCATTTGGAAAGAATATATTCCCATCTGGTGTACTTTGCTGTACTAAATATCTAGCTTAGAAAAGAGTCTAGGACTCAAAGGGTTAACTCCATTAGCCTGAGCATGGACTTGACTCCATTAGCCTGAGTATGGACTTGACTCCATTTGC
>JAGKTI010018624.1:0-17567 GCA_018397915.1 Birgus latro | reverse complement strand
TAGTTTCCCAAATGCGGCAACTGATAAGTGGAATGCACTGCCGAATGAAATAGTGTGTGCCAAAACAATTCTTAAATTTAAGGATATATACGATAAAAATGGTTTAAGACACGGGACAGTACGAGCTTGACTCATTCCTTTAAAGATACAGTTAGGTAAGAACACACATACACATACACACACACACATTTGAATGAAATAGTGTTTGCCAAAACTATTCATAAATTTAAGGATACATATGATGAAAATGGTTTAATACACGGGACAGTACAAGCTTGACTCATTCCTGTAAAGATACAACTAGGTAAGAACAATTTGGTAAGAACACACACACACACACACACACACGCACACATTAGAAAAGCTGATCAGAAAAGTTTAGATAAACCATCTAGGAGGACGCAATATGATTACAGAATCGCAGTTCGGTTTTAGAAAGGGAAAATCATGTGTTACTACTCTATTAAGCTACTATGATTGAGTTGCAGAAACATTACAGAAAAGAGAAGGTTGGGTGGATAGTATCTATCTAGATTTCAAGAAAGCATTTGACAGAGTATCGTACCAAAAACTTTTATGGAAACTGTACCATCAAGGAGGAATCCAAGGCAAAGCGTATTGCTGGATACAAGATTTTCTTAGAAAAAGGGAGATGAGAACAGTACTAAGGGATAATTACTCATCATGAAGGGAAGTGACTAGCGGTTCAGTGCTGGCACCAATTATGTTTTTAGTGTATATAAATGACATAGATAGCAACACCGGAAAGGAGAGCTATCCAAATATGTTTGCTGGCGATGCAAAAATACAAAGTAGAATTATTAACACAGACTCTTGCAGAAAGCTGCAAGAAGAATTAAATAAACTTCACGAATGAAGCAATAAATGGGAAATGGAATTCAGTGTGGACAAGTGTCATGTAATTAAGTTTGGTAAAAGTGGAAAATGACCAGACTGGGATTATTAGTTAGGAAATTCAACCCTACACATATCAGAAAGAGAGAAGGACCTAGGAGTGATTATCAATAACAGACTATCTGCGGTTGACCACATCAGTGAGAAGGTGTACGTAACATGTATACACAACTTTCTAATATGAGAACAGCATTCTCATACATAAATGAAGACATGCTGAGAAAAATAATGATGTCATTCATCAGACCAACCCTGGAGTATGCATCAGTATAGTCTGGAATCCTCATCTCAAAAACACATAGATAAGACTGAAAAGTACAAAGGGCTGCTACAAGATGGGTACCAAGCTTAAGGGATCTAAGCTATGAAGAAAGACTAGAAAAACTTAGTCTACCAACATTACAGGAGAGAAGGAAAAGAGGAGACATTATTATGCTAGATAAATGCATCTCAGGGAAAGACAAAATAGACAGAAATGAGTATATAACCTGTGGGGAAGTATCAGCGAGAAGACAGTGCAAAAAAACTACATATAAAGAGGAGTGATTAAGACGTAATTTAAGTTTCCCAAATAGGGCACTTGATCAGTGGAATGCACTACCGAATGAAATAATGTGCCAAAATAATTCGTAAATTTAAGGATATGTATGCTGAAAGTGATTTAAAACAAGGGACAGTACGAGCTTGACTCATTCCTGTTAATATACAGTTAGGTAAGAACAATTAGGTAAGAGAGAGAGAAAAAAAAACCCGCACTCACTTCACGAACGAGGATGCAAATATCCGTCAAGGAATGAAAATTTCTAGAGGGTAAAGAAATGAGAGTGGAGACAAAGAATTACATGCGATGAGCTGCAATTCTGGTGAGGGTATAGGAGAGGCCACGAGAGTATACTTTGTGAAAACGAGTGATGTAGGTTGAATGGACTGAGCGTAGTGAAGTTTTCTGCAACAACTACAGGATAGCCTAAGCTCGAATTGCCTGTTTACTTGTGACGTAGGTAAAAGTAAATCCTGAGTTAAGGAATGAATTAGATCGTTTGTCTGGATGCGAATATCTTCCATGATCTGAGGAGTTTTTTCTGTGTAAGTTTTTAACTAATAACGATTTTAGGAATACTCATGTTATTGCAGTTTTCTTTTCTTACTTTTTTCTTTTTTCTTTTGTGTGACAACGTTAGGGTGGCGATCTTCGATAATTATTTTTGCAGTCGTTTTCAGTTTGCATAACTTCAGAGTGAGTTCTGTGGTGTAGCCAACCATCGGCTGGTTCTGTGTTGAGGCAAGTTCTGTGTAGGTGAGTTTTCCTTGAACAACTCTAGGTAGGGCCTCTGCTGGCCCCGTCTTTACCAAGAACTACGCGCCAATGGAAGCTTATATGAGGCACGGGTTGGCTACCAATTTAGGTTTACTTTGTAAAGCATAGCATTCACACGCACTATCAGTTCTTGACTTTTTAACCCTTACATGACAACTATAATCCTGATTGACGCCTTTTGTAATACGTGACTGAAGTAGATTTGTGTGTGCGTATCCGACTTTGGGCATAGGCTCATATCCTTGTAGCTTAGCAATCCTCTTATGTACTATACATCTTCATTCCACTTCGGTGCTAACACCCACCGTCCATATTGAATACATGCTACATCTGTCTCACACAGGACTGGTACATTGGTATTAGCGGAGGTATTTTTACATGTCGGCTGCTTTGACGAATTTCAAATATTCAGACTGTTCTTTGTCCCTGCCAGGATTCAAACATGGGTTCACAAGTTCTGCAGGTCGCCTTTCTACCGACTTATCCACCACCTCTGCTATCCAAACCATGCATATGCACGTAATAAAAGAACGATTTAGAGGAAAGCATAATGCTGTAGTTATGAAAATTAGTTCTGCAATATATCATCCTTTTTAAAAATTGTCAGTGTGTATTAACTCTGTTGGCTGTAAATGTATAATGTATCCTTTATCCAAATGAATGCTTGTATTAACTACCGGTGCCATGGAAGTTCTGTAATACGTTAAAGATAGATACAGATCTAAAGAAAGCATAACAATCGAATACAGTAATCAATTTTAATGTTTGTGTGGGATATGTACTTGAGAAAAGTATGATCTGATTACGTCGTGGGGAAAGGTCATATTCAAACTTGGCGCGCAGTCTGGGTCCCGCCACTACTGCCATCTACCAGTTGGTCATTGTTTGGTTCGCGAGGAGGACATATTTATCATCTCAATTGTGCAAAGTGACGGGATTTTCATCTCCACGGACACCAGTGGGGCTCCTGAACCGCACCGTTGCTAGATCAAGGTACAGGGTGCGTGTTGTGAGGCTGTGGAGGGCGAGGGAGGGGAACAGGGATGATAAATAAGCAGGAAGTGCGGAGGACGTCGAGAGTAAGGCAGACCTGAGCGGCAAACTAGCCTCGTCGTCCTCCTCCGCGACGTGACTTTTCATACGTCCGACGTAAATAAGGTTTATCCTCAACAATGTAGCATAGTAGTCCCATTTTCATCAGTCATTCCATATAATTCATCTCCGGGCCCCGTGGACGCCGGGAGAAGCGCATGGTGGGTTGTATTTAAAAAGTTATTATTTTTATGTGGGAGCGCGTGTACATGCTGGAGTCAGGCGACCGTAAATACTGTGACATTGAAGCTCACTGACACCACCTCACCATCCAGCCATCGCTATCCTCTTACATTTAGACAGGTTGAACGTAGAGGCATGGCAGGTTAAGGGAGATTTGCTCGTGAAAGGTAGTCGAAATTTAAATGTTTTAAATTTGTGTATTAAATTCCAAGTTTTAAATACATGTAAACCAGTTTATGTGTGTATTTGACAAAGTTTGTCATACATTTTCAGCAATACATGAATGAAATTCATTACAGAAAACAATTGGAATGGGTTCATTGAATATGTGTACCTCATTGTATCAAGTATTGAAGGCTGTGAATGTTATGTTTGTATTTTTCAGGATTAATTTTCAGATTGAGTGCGGAAGCTGGCAGTATGCTTTTTTTTTTTTTTTTTTTATGCTGGCATTTTTCTCTAGATTATCTGGAATGGTTTTTTTTTAGTTGAAAATTGTCAAATATGAATTGTTGAATTTGAAATACTGTGTTTAGCATATACCATTGTAAATGTGTATCTTAAATTACAAATAAAATAGGAAGCACATTGATAGACTAGTGAGAAACTGTATCAGCAGGATTAAAAATGATTTTGGGAAAAAAGGAAACTTCAGAACTAGAGTTCGATCTAAGGTTTAAAAAAGAAAAAGAAAAACAGCCTTTGGAGTTTAGTATAGCTTAATACTAATGGGAAAGCTGAAATTCTGAGTTGGCTTTCAGTCTTGAAATTAAGTATATATATATATACATTTGAAAAAGCAAAAAATCAGCCATAAGTTTGATTTACATCCTGGGTGTTTTAAGTGGGGAGCAGGTACTGGTAGCTGAATGTCGTTAATATCACTGGTACGTAAGTCACACACAGTGAAATCGATCATATCCAAGGAAGCCACATGCTTTGGACTAAACCTTTGCACACGGTGACCCAATCTAGAGCAGTCATTATTCATGATCCAGGTGTTCATTGTTAACTCTGCTACTTCAAATCCAATACTGTACTGTAAAGTATTGATATAGCTACCTGGGTCTTAACCTTGGCATAGTTTGGTCCTGACCTTGAAATTGCTTGAAGAATTTTTTGTGGACAGTACAGTACTTAGACAAGGCCCAATTGGACCTATCCTTTCCAAGAAAGCTGTCAGTACATATTTTGCTCAAACTGTGACTTCCTTCATTTCTAAGTGTTGGTCTTCAATCCTGGCCTCATCGTTCTTTGGTCTAAGAGCCATACTGTACTGTGTTCCAGGTATTACTTGAGATTTGGGAGCACCTTTTCAATGGCAGTTTTATTTTGTATAGGCTGTTTTGCGTGTTTATCCCCATTTCTGTTCAGTATTTATTTGGATGGGGTTATGAGGGGGGTAAAAACTTGAGTGATGAAGACGTGGATGAAGTTAGTAATGACTGGTGAAGAGTGTAGTGTTGGTATTGAAAATCTGATACAGTATGCAAATGATGCTAGACTAATAGTGAATAAGAACTTTGCAGAATGATAAGAGTTATGTGAATGACTGAACATCTTGTGCTTTGATATGAGAGCCGTCTTCTTTGCTATCCTTGTCTTATTCTAGTACCATAGTTAAATCGCTCATGTTGGAGCTGCCCTTCATGGGCCAACTGCCCTCCTGCAGTTATCTTCTATTCTTATGTTTTTGTTGTAGGTACGGGTAAAGTTATGGTTATTTAGAGAAAAAATGATTCAGTGTGATGTTCTTGTGAATGAAGAGACTTGAAATGGTGCTAGTTTAAGGACCAGAATGCAGTGATAGAAAAAAAATCAGTACTGTTAATGAAAAGCAGGGTGGCTCATGGAAAGAAAGTGGCTGGTGCTATGAAGGCCTTGATAAGAACCAGAGGTCTGCACACAGTGGCTGCAAGAGAATTATATGGAGTAGTGCTCCAGTCGGATTGAGTTGGTGCAAGTTTCTCTCCAAGGGGTGGTTGGGGTTTACTGCTCACATAATGCCACTCAGGGATGAGTGAGGCTGGTCATCCTAAATCTCAGGACCAACTTTCTGGACTCCTACATGCCTCATGGGGTAACACTGGATTGAATGAATTAGTACCCACATTAACATGGGTATGAGATTGGTGTGGCATGATAATAGAAGGGAAGATGTGGTGTAAATAATGGGTAGGATAAGAAATACCAGTAGGCTAATGTGATTCTTAAGAACACAAGAGAGGACACGGTAGCCGAATTGCAAGTTCAGTTGACCCAAGCTAGGCAGCTCCTAAAAGAGTAACTAGACTACTAGAATGAGATAAGGATAGCAGAGAAGAAGGCTCAACCCCATCCTCCAAACCCTTCAGCCGAAGCCGGCTGGAAAAAGTCAGAAGGAACACCACGCAGTATAGAAAAACTGGCATAGACATTGTATAGGAAAGTGTGAAAGGAGAAAAGAGACAATCATAGTGTAACCTGAAAAGGTAAAAGTAAGAATTAGCCTAGTACTGGTTATAAGATTTTTTTTTTTTCACACCTTATTTGTCATATGCTTATCTAGCCTATGCTTGAAATTCTCAATGGAAGGGACAACAGCTACCAGTTTATAACTGTACAGTTGCTACTAGGTAGCTTATTCCATTTGTTTACTAATCTAATGACAAACCAATTTTTACCCATTTCCTTACTAAAATGAAATTTATCTAGTTTGAAACCATTATATATATACTGGTACTTCTAGTTCTGTCCTGTATGTTCACTTCAAGTACAGTACCTGTACCATGCTGATATCCCATACTTATTCCTTTCATCCATGTGGAGTCACATGGAGAGACAGACTGACATGAAATGAGGAAGTGAAGGAGCATTGTGGTGTGGATGTGATAGGAAGTGTTAGGAGAAACACATTAAGGTGGTTTGGGCATGTGGAGAGGATGGAGAGTGAGAGACTGATGAGGAGAGTGTATGTGAGTGAGGTGGAGGGGGGGAGAGGGAGGGGGAGGCCGAGGATGAGATGGAGGGATGGAGTGGAAAGGTATATGAGAGAGGGGGGTGTGAGCTGGGAGCAGGGCAGTGAAATGGCGGGGGACAGAGCGACATGGAGGCGATTTGTTTGTGGCCACCCCATATGGGATTTAGGCGTGTGGCAATAGATAGATGGAGAGATAGATCTATTTAAACACCTTAAGTCTTCTCTTACTCTGCACCTTTCTAGAGAGTGCAAAGTTTGTGTTTTTAGTCTGTCTTTGATATGAAAGATTCTGAACATCATGTATCATTTTTGTCATTCTCCTCTGTATATTTCTAAACAAATTTATATCCATTCTATAGTACTGACAAGAAAGTTGCACAGCGTAATCTAAATTTGGCCATACTAATGCTAGATGAAGCTGCATTATTAGCCTGCTTTAGATGTCCTATTGCTCACGCTTTGCGAAGTAAATCCTAGTGCCCTATTTGCTTTACCGAGTATTTCTTGCATTGATACTCTGTTGGCTTGGTTTGAGGTCCTTACTAACCATAATTTGTAGATCTCTCTCACATTCTGATTAACTAATTTATTATCTAAACTTTGTTTAGTATCTCCAGTGCTCTTGCTCTTGTTAAGTACTGTACTGTACTTTACATTTTTCAGTGTTAAATTCCATGTGTGTAGTTGGTGGGGACCCCCATCGTCCACTCACTCAGTGCAGATGTACTTTGTTTTAGGGTAACTGCATTGAGTGACATGCCAAATAATTTCCTGCAAACCAGGAAACCATTTAATATGCTGGGTGGTAACCCTATAACCAACCAACATGTGTTCCCTACATACCAACTAGTGAGTTGGTAAAGGGTTAATGCCACTCTCTGATAAACAAACAACTAAAAATACAAACAAGAATCCTCGGAACAGGATGGGCAAACAGGTGACGACCAAGGACTGGACAAAGGACATGATACGGATTGCAGCATGGAATGTAAGGGGTGTGAATAATGAAGTGAAAGAGAAAGAGATTGTACTGTACTGGTGCTTCAGGGTGCAAAAGTGGACATATGTGGATTAACTGAGACTAAATAAAGAGGTGAGAGTGAGTATGGATGGAGTATATGCACAGGAGTAGGCTAAGTGAGAATAAAAGGGCAAAAGAGGGTGTATGTATTGTTGTGTGGAAGAGATGGAAGGAGAATATAAGAGTATGGATCAGTTGCTTTAAGGATTGTGTGGGTAAGATTGAAAGTAGGATTACAAACTTGAGCGATTGTGTGTTTATGTGCCAATGCAGGATTGTACAAGCAGAGTGAAAGGCGAGTTCTGGACAAATGTGAATGGAAAAGTTTGCGAGGAATTAGTATTTTTGATTGGAGATATGAATTGAAAAGTAGGGAATGAGAAGGTGGATGGAGTAGGCCTAGATTTTTTTTTTTTTTTTTTTTTTTTTATGCAAGGAGGAATTAACCAAAGGCCACAGGCCTGCATACTGTTCCTTCCAAGAAAAGCAAAAACAATACAAAAGAGAGCCAAATTCAAGATCCGTTCATTTCGAGATGCCTGGACTCACTGCGTTTGAAAGACTGGAGGTCATAGGAAGTAGGAAATACAGACAGAGGAAGACAGTTCCAGAGTTGACCAGTTGCATAATTGAAGGACTGGGAGTAACGGTTAACTCTTGCATTAGAGAGTTGAACAGAAAAGGGATGAGAGTTTGTTGCTAGACGGGTACTACGTGCCCGTCGTAGAGGTGGAGGGATGCAAGCAGACAGTTCAGAGGAACAGTGACCATTGAAGTAGCGATAGAAGAGAGATAAAGAAGCAACAGTGCGGCGAAGAGACAAAGGTTGAAGGGAATCGGTAAGAGGAGGAGAGTTAATGAGACGAAAAGCCTTTGACTCCACCCTATTGAGAAGAGCTGCATGTGGGGAGCCTCCCAACACATGAGAGTTGTACTCCATACACGGGCGAATAAAACCCTTGTACAAGGTCAACAACTGTGCAGGGGTAAAGAAAGTTCGGAATCGGCTTAGCACACCTAATCTCTTGGAAGCAGATTTTACAAGAGATGTAATACAGTATGTTCTTTCCAAGACAAATCCCGAGAGAATGAAACCCCAAGCATGTTCAAGGATGATGTAAGAACGAGCTGGACATTATTAAACATTAGTGGGTAGTCCTGAGGAAGATTTTGTCGGGTTGATAAGTGTAAGAACTGAGTTTTTGATGCATTAAAAATAACAAGATTATTTTTACCCCAATCAGAGATACGAGCCAAGTCAGACATTAGGTGTGCCATAGCCTCATCCTTTTTTTGTTGAAGTAACTGCTGATATGGACGTTGCGGAAACCGAATGGAAAGGTGAAGGGTGGAATCATCAGCATATGAGTGGGTAGGGTTAGATGTACAGCTTAGAAGGTCATTGATGAATAAAAGGAAGAGAGTTGGTGATAGGACAGAGCCCTGAGGAACATCACTGTTGATAGGTTTAGGAGAAGAATGATGGCCGTCTACAACAGCGGCTATAGAACGACCAGAAAGGAAGCTAGAGATGAAGGCACATATAGAAGGATAGAAACCGTAAGAGGGCAGTTTGGAAATTAAAGATTTATGCCAGACTCGATCAAAAGCCTTTGAGATGTCAAGTGCAATGGCAAAGCTTTCACCAAAGTCCCGAAAGGATGATGACCAGGAGTCTGAAAGGTAGGTGAGAAGATCGCCAGTGAAGCGTCCCCGACGGAACCCATACTGACGATCAGAAAGAAGGTTGTGACAGGAAAGATGCTTTAAAATTTTTCTGTTAAGAATTGACTCGAAAACTTTTGAGACACAGGATGTTGAAGCAATTGGACGATAGTTAGAAGGTTGAGAATGGTCACCCTTCTTTGGGACTGGCTGAATGAGAGCAAACATCCAGCAAGAAGGAAAGGTACAAGTTGATAGACAAAGGCGAAAGAGTTTACCTAGGCAGGGTGTTAGCACAAAAACACAGTTTTTGAGGACAACAGGAGGGACTCCATCAGGCCCATATGCCTTGTTAGTATTGAGGCCAGTGATGGCAGAAAATACATCAGCTGAGGAAATTTTAATGTCAGTCAAGAGGAAGTCAGAGGGGGGAAGTGATGGAGGAATAGCACTGGAATCGTCTAAGGTGGAATTGGAGGAGAAAGTCTGAGTGAAGAGATTGCTTTATCAGTAGAAGAAATAGCTACAGAGCCATCAGAGTAGAAAAGAGGAGGGAAGGATGATGAAGTAACGTTGTTAGAAAGGTTTTTGGCAAGGTGCCAGAAGGAGTGAGAAGAATTCGAGTTGGAGGGTTGAGAACATTTAGCATGGATGAAATTATTTTTAGCAGAGCGAAGAACAGACTTAGCACGATTCCGGGCAGAAATATATAAAAGATGTGTTTCAGGGGTGGGTTGGCTCCGGTACCTCTTATAGGCCCTCTCCTTGTTGCGGACAGCATTAGAACAAGCTTGATTAAACCAAGGCTTTCTTGCATTAGTCAGAGGATATGAGAAAGGAAGGTATGCTTCCATGCCGGAGAGAATAGCCTCCGTAATGCGCAAGGCACACTCAGATGGCTCTCAGCCATGGAAGCAATAGTCATTCCAAGGAAAATCAAAGAAGTACTGCCTGAGGGCCTCCCAATCTGCAGCTCCAAAGTGCCACAGGCGGCGTTTCTTTGGAGGGTCCACAGGCCATACTGGAGCGATAGGACAGGTTAAGGTAATAAGGTTATGATTGGAGGAGCCCAAAGGAGAGAAAAGATTAACAATGTAAGCAGAAGGATTAGTTGTTAGGAAAGGGTTAAGTATGTTGAAACTCTTTCCAAGGCAGTCAGGGATACAGGTAGGTTGCTGTACAAGCTGCTCTAGGTCATTAAGGATAGAAAAGATGTAGGCTTGTTCACCAGGTGAATCAGTGAAAGGAGAGGAGAGCCAAAAGTGGTGGTGAACATTGAAATCTCCTAGAATGGAGATTTCAGAGAAAGGAGAAATGGATAGAATGTGTTCCATCGTAGAAGTAAGATAGTCAAAGAATTTTTGATAGTCAGTAAAATTAGGAGATAAGTAAACAGCACAGATATATTTAGTCAGAGAATGACAGGAGAGCCGAAGCCAGAGAGTAGAGAATTCAGAAGAATTAAGTTCATGAACACGAGAGCAAGATAGATCATTGTGTAAATATACGCAACAGCCACCTTTGGCTTTGAAATGAGAATAGAGAAAGTAGGAGGATACAGAAAAGGGTTTGCTGTCAGTTGCCTCAGACAGCTGAGTCTCAGAGAGAAAGAGAAGGTGAGGTTTAGAGGAGGAGAGGTGGTGGTCAACAGGGCGAAAGTTAGAGGAAAGGCCGTGAATGTTACAGAAATGAAGAAGGAGTGAGTCAGACAGTGGTTCCAGCTCTTTGAGTCATCACCGGGAGAGGGGCGGTGAGTGGGGTGTACCTGTAGAAGTGGATGAGAATGGCAGTGCTGTAGTGGACATTTGTATAGGATGGTGATAGCCAATACTCTCTTTAGGACGAAATGATCCACAGGTACCAGGTAGGCTATACATGGCAAGTGATGAGAAGGGTGGGTAGTGAACTGAATGTACGGAAGGCAATGATTGATTATGAGGAGTAGACTGTAGCACCAGACGAGCAGGGCAGTACCGTACTCCCAAGGTGGATGGAAAGCTGATGACTTGGAGAGCTGGAGCTCCTGTTTCATCAGCCCTCGGGATTAGTTCCTGACCATCCCCCTTTGCTGAACTTTTTCAGTGTTTCAGTAACACAGAGAGTAGACCAGCATTCTCTCCAATACAAGTTTCTCTATCATCGCCAGACTACATGCACATTACACACTACAGTTTCTTTGCAAAATTAAACATGAAAAATGGCATCCAATAACCAAGCCTTAGAGTACCCAGGGAGGGGGGGTGGATCATAAATGCCCCCACCGTCTGCCCCCCTCCCGGTTACAACTCAACAAGCTGCCTGGACCCACTGTCTGACTCACTTCTTTTTCATTTCTGCAACATTCACGGCCTTTCCTCTAACTTTCTCTCCTTTGAACACCACCTCTTCTCCTCCAAACCTCACCTTCTCATCTAAACTGAGACTCAGATGTCTGTGGCAACTGACAGCAAATCCTTTTGTGTATCCTCCTACTTTCTCTATACTCACTTCAAAGCCAAGGGTGGCTGTTGTGTATATGTACGCAACAACTATTCCTGCTCTCGTGTTCCTGAACTTGATTCTTCTGAATTCTCTACTCTCTGGCTTTGGCTTTCCTGTCATTCTCTGACTAAATACATCTGTACTGTTTACTTATCCCCTAATTCTACTGACTATGAAAACTTCTTTGACTATCTTACTTCTGTGATGGAACACATCCTGTCCATTTCTCCCTTCTGTGAAATCTCCATTCTAGGAGATTACAGTGTTCACCACAACCTTTGGCTCTTCTCTCCTTTCATTGATCCACCTGGTAAACAAGCCTACATCTTTTCTATCCATAATGACCTTTAGCAGCTTGTACGGCACCCTACCCATATCCCTGACTGCCTTGGAGTGAGTTCCAACATACTTGACCTCTTCCTTACAACTAATCCTTCTGCTTACACTGTTAATCTTTCCTCTCCGTTAGGCCCCTCCGATCACAACCTTATTACCTTAACCTGCCGAGTCCCGTCGATGTATGGGTACGTCGCGATGTTTTGTCACAGCTACACCCATCGACGTACGGGTACGTTGCGCAATTGCAAGGGTCATAATTTGCACAATTTTCAAGATTCATGGGTGAGTTTTGGTAGGAATATGTGGGAGACCTTCCTCTACCTGCTGCCAAGCGGGGATACTGCCTGGACCCACCTAACCCCCCTCCCCCCCCACACACACACACTGGGCAATTCACCTGTTAGCAGTAAGCTAACAGATCCAAAAGTGGTCAGTTGTTTACAAGGAGTTGCCAATCCATGCATTACCTGATCCATGACCACACCGCTCATCAATGCATTTGGCACCCAGTTTGAATGTTTTAATGTTGAATTTTTTTACTTTGGAGTTTTTGTCAGCCTTCTTCAAGAATTCGGATTATTGGGATTTTCGGATTATCAGTGTTCGGATTAATGGACTTTTACTGTATTGGTTTGCACTGTAAATACATTTATTTATGCTTTAAATTCATATTTATGCAAAAAAGTCTGTCAGTGTGTGTTGATGATCTGAAGGTGAATTATCTGTTAACTTTAGCACGTTTTAGCTGTGAAACCTGATTTTTCATTAATAGGCATATGAAGTACATATTTTTAAATGGATTTCAGATAATTAGGTGTGCCTGAATGTATATGGTGATAAAAATTCTAATATTTTCCATTTAAAAGTTCCAATTTGGTAAGTGACCACTGATTTGGTATTTCTTCTTGCTGGGGTGAGGGGTGGTTGGAAGAAGTTCAGGGAGCTGTTGCCTCTCCTGACATTGAGAGGACTCTCCTTGCGTGCTGGGGGGTCTGTGTGCGGCGTGTGTTGGGAGTGTGATGCTGTATGGTAGTGGGACCTGGGCAGCAAAGGAAGAGGATGTTCGTGGGCTTGGACATACAGAAATGACAATGATTAGGTGGATGTGCAGTGTGTCACTGCATGCAAGGCCTGGGGGGGCTGGGCTTACGATGGAAGAGTTGAGAGGTGGGATGGGACTGGAGTGTATTGTTGTGATGAGGAGAGGTGGGCTGGGGTGGTTTGGTCATGTGGAGAGGATGAGGGATGATAATTGTGTGCAGAGGGTGAGAAGTGTTAATATTGGGGGAGGGGTAGACCGAGAATGACATGGGACGAGGTCATTAAGTGTGACCTCAGGGTTAAGGGACTGAACAGGGAGGCTGCCAAAGATCGAGCAGCATGGAGAGCTGCCATTAGGTGACCAAGGCCGACACTTGCAAGCTTATTGGAGCCTTCAAAAACGTAACAAACATCACAGCAGTAGGAGTTCAGAGTTGCCAGTTGTTATGGCGTACTCTCGATGCTCTGCTCTTGAGGCATTGATAAATCTTTTTTCTGGTGTGATTCTACTTGTGTTCTTGCACAGTGGAACAAAGCACCAGTGGTGGTTATTTGCACCTGGCTATGATGAAGCAAAGCTTGGCTAATCATCAGAACCACAATCACACAGATTAGCTGGGGATCACAGTCGTGTTTTGTCTCTGGGCTAGGCAGCCTATGACGTCACAGGCACTCGAGGCACGCATTGCATCAGCCTCTTTTTGTGCAACTTTGAAGGCTTATGTCTCTCAATTTTTACTTTGGTTTGTCAAGTTAACTATATCATAGGATAGTTCAGCACATTTATCATCCAGATAAATTGTTTACTTTTTAAAAATTGACCGTTAACCAGTCCATTGATGGAGTGTGTGGTGAATTGCTGAAGCATGAGGGAGAGGTAGTAGTAGAATGGATATGGAGGTTTTGCAGATTGGCCAGGGAGGAAGGTAGAGTCCCAGAGGAATGGAAGTAAGGTATAATTATTCCCCTGTGTAAAGAAAAAGGGGAAAAAGAAGTGTGTCGTAACCATGGGGCATTTGCCTTCTTAGTGTAATAGGAAACCTGTATGGTAGGATGCATATTGACAGAGTTAGGGAAGTAACAGGAATTATTTGGAGAAGAAGAGGGAGGTTTTAGGAAGGGAAGACGTGTAAATAAGATATTCATCCATAGGTTTTCAGTGGAAAAGTTTCTAGAGAAGGGAAATTAGTTGTATAAAGCCTTCATGGCTTGGAGTGGATAGACAAGGAATGTGGAAAATGTTAAGAATAGCTGTATGCAGTGGTGGGCAGCGCAAATGAAAAAGGACCTTTCACAATCTCAGTGTGCAATCCACAGTTCACTACCTTGCGCAAAGCGCAAGTGCACAGTCTGACTAATATTTAGCTTGTGCAATGTCTCAAAGCGCAAGCACAAACCATTTGCATATATTCGTGGGAATTACTGTAAAATATTGAGAAATTTACCTAAATTGGCATATTTAGTTACTTACTTTTATTTATTTTTATTATTTTCTAATATCTGTAATTTGCACAAGTGCGCAGTGTAATATTTAGCTTGCGCAATGTTGCAAAGCGCTAGCACAAACCATTTGCATATATTTGTGGGAATTACTGTAAAATATTGAGATATTTAAATAAATTAGCATACTTACTTTTATTTATTATTAGTCTATCTCTCTATTGCCAGATGTCCTAATCCCGTAAGGGGTGGCCACTGGCCACAACAAATCGCCTCCATGTCACCTTGTTCCCCGCCATTTCACTGCCCTGCTCCCAGCTCACACCCCCCTCTGTCATATACCTCTCCACTCCATCCCTCCATCTCATCCTTGGCCTCCCCTTCTCTCTCACTCACACACACTCTCCTCGTTACTCTCCTTCCTCTCCATACGGCCAAACAACCTTAATGTGTTTCTCCTAACGCTTCCTATCACACCCACACCACAACGATCCCTCACTTCATCTGTCAGTCTGTCTCGACATGCTTCTCTCAAACAAATCATTTATTTCTATTCTTTCGGTCATTTGAATTTCATACTCTGCATCTGGCTGCCAAGACTGGGCAGTACAGCCAGTACTCCTGGTACTGGGGACATCCATGTCTGACAAATTAAATTGAAATTATATACTGTGAAATAAAAGGATTCACTTCACATGCACTAAGTGAATAAGGCAGTAGGACCGGAGCAAGGCGTTGTTAACTCATGGAAGTTCATATAGATGAGTGAGCGGAGCGGAGAGGGACAGGGAAACAAAGGCTGTGATGTTGCCAGTTTTACTTTTATCTGCATTTTCTCAAGTTATACAATAGCATCTGCAATTCCTTGCAAAAATCATTAAAATGTTTTTAAATCAAATATCCGCAGCCTAATAAATTATTAGGCTGTGGATATTTAAATAATGTTTTAATGATTTTTGTAAGGAATTGTATATGCTACTCTTAATAAATAATGTATTTTTAATTTATTATATTTTATTAACAATAATAACTTAAAGAATATTAAAATACATTGCAGTGCGCAATCCACAGGACAGGTGTGCAAGCGCAAATTCATTCACAATCCACAGGACAGGTGCACAAGCACAAATTCATTTATGCTGCCTTTTCACGTGCACAAGTGCAATATTGCACATGGTCTCATGCGGTGCGCAATGCGCAAATGATATTCACCGGAGCGCAAGGGTGCTCAGTTGTGCTTTGCGCAAGTCCTTGCGCACGTGCCCAGCACTGGCTGTATGGAATAAATGGGAAGTTGTTGAATCCCGTGAAGAGTAGGCTATGTATGAGGGTACTAAGGCTGGAATGCATGTGGATAGTGAACCGAGTGAATTTTTCTATCGGAATGTTTGATTGAAACAGGGATGTGTCATGTTTCCATTGTTGTTCTATCTGTAGGCCATATGGATGGGGTTATAAAAGAGATACAAGGTAGGGCAGTGGATGCTGGAGTGGCCCTAATAAGTGAGGGCAGCATTTGGAAACTTCCTGCTCTGTTGTTTGTAGATGATACTGTATTGTTAAGTGAAGAAGGGGAGCTGGAAGGCTTGGTGAACGAGTTTGGGAGTATGTTTAAGAAACGGAATCTAAAAGTGAATTTAGGGAAGAATAAAGTCATGGTCTTTGAGGGAAATGAAGTCACTGAATGTACAGTGAGGTTGGATGATGAGGAAATGGAAAATGTGAGTGCATTTAAGTGTTTGCATAGTGTAATTAGTAAGGATGGAAGTTTGGAGGGTGAAGTCCTTGAGAGGATCCAACAGGGAAGAAAGGTTGCTGGTTCTTTGAAAGCGGTGATAAGAAACAGGGAAGTTTGCATGGAAGTAAAAAAGTTGCTGCTTGATAGTATTGTGATGCCAACTCTTATGTATGGAAGTGAAGCTTGGACCTTATTGGAAGGATACAAGTCAAGAGTGAGCAGTCAAAATGAGTTATTTGAGAGGAGCATGTAGAGTTACATGAGAGACAGACTGACAAATGAGGAAGTGAAAGAGGGTTGTAGTGTGGATGTGGATGTGATAGAAAGTGTTAGGAGAAGTACAGTGAGGTAGTTTGGCCATGTGGAGAGGATGGAGAGCAAGAGACTAGTAAGGAGAATGTATGTGAGTGAGGCAGGGGGGGGGGGCAAGGATGGAATGGAGGGTTGGAGTGGAGAGGTATATGAGAGGGGTGTGTGAACTGGAGGAAGGGCAGTGAAATGCCAGGGGACAGGGCAACATGGAGGTGATTTTTTTGTGGCCACCCCTTGTGGGATGAAGGCATCTGGCAACAGATAGGTAAATAATAATTCCATTTGCCAATTTTTAGACCATTTAGACAATATATCGAGGTCTTTCTGTAAGTTAAGGCAATCGTCAGGTGAGTTAATGATAGCTATGCCCAATTTTTTTATCATTGGCAATTTTGCTGATACTATAGTGATTCCTAAGTCTAGATCATTTATATATATGTACTGGTACAGTGTAATAAATAATAAGGGACCAAGCACTGATCCCTGTGGCACACCGTAAGTTACAAATCCCTATTCCGACTTAGTACCGTACTGTACTATTTATTAAATTCTGCTTTTGTCCCCTCAGCCAGGATTCTATTAACTTAAAGATATCTCCGTCTGTACCGTGTGCTCGAACCTTTCTGTCTAGCCATTTGTGGGGGACCCTATCAAAAGCTTTATTGAAGTCTGGATAAATACCGTACCAGTAATATTGTTAGCTTTATCGATATCTACCACCTCACAGACCTCCGAGAAAAATAACAAAAAGTTTGTGAGGCAGGTTCAGCCTTGCATGAATCCATGTTGACTCTCATTTCTAAGATTAAATCATTCTGTGTGCTCTTTAATATTAGGTTTTGCTAAAGTAGACTAGCATTTTTTCTACTATTGATGTTACTTATGGGACGATAATTTGACGCAACTGATTTATCACCCATTCTAAAAATGGGTATGACATTTGCGGTCTACCATGCCTGTGGACCTTCTTAATTTAAAGTATCATTAAATAACATATAAATGGCTGACATAAGTCTCCCTTGGTTTTCTTTATAATTTTTGCATTTACGGTAGGCCTACAGTA
>JAGKTI010018623.1:0-17567 GCA_018397915.1 Birgus latro | reverse complement strand
CTCAACAACACAGTATCATCTGCAAACAACAGTACAGGGAGTTTCCAAACACTGCCCTCTCTCACTAGGGCCGCTCCAACATCCACTGCCCGACCTTGTATCTCTTTTATAACCCCATCCATATACAGATTGAACAACCATGGAGACATGACACATCCTTGTTTCAATCCAACCTTCAAATGGAAAGATTCACTCAGTTTGCCATCCACACACACTGCAGCCTTAGCACCCTCATACATACTCTTCACTGCCTTCAACAACTTCCCATCCACTCCATATATTCTTAATACCTTCCACAAACCTTGTCTATCCACCCTGTCATATGCTTTCTCCAGATCCATGAAGGCTGCATACAACTTCTTGCCCTTCTCTAGAAACTTTTCCACTAAGGATCTAAGAATGAATATCTGGTCTACACAACCTCTTCCCTTCCTAAAACCTCCTTGTTCTTCTCCAACTAATTCCTCAGAAATTTCCCTAACTCTGTCAATAAGTATCCTACCATATAATTTTCCTATTACACCGAGAAGGCAAATGCCCCTATGATTACCACACACTGCTTTTTCCCCTTTTCCTTTGTACAGAGGAATAATTATACCTGACTTCCAATCCTCTGGGACTCTACCCTCCTCCCAAGCCAATCTGCACACCTTCCACATCCATTCTATTACTATCTCTCCCCCATGCTTCAGCATTTCACCACACACTCCATCAATTCCTGGGGCTTTCCCCATTTTAACTTTCTTCATTGCTTCCACCACTTCCATCCTGGTGATTTCTTCCTCTCTTCTCACAACCCTCCTTCTCCCTGCCATTCCCCAGCCACTTATACTTGCATTACTTTCATTCTCTATGTTCAACAGTTCATTAAAGTGTTCTCTCCATCTGTTTACTTTTTCTCCCTTCTCCACTAGTAATCTACCATTTTTATCTTTCACACCCCCACTGACTTCGTTGGCACCCTGTCTAGCTCTCTTTACCTCCTTCCAGAACATTTTCTTACATTCCCTCCACTTTGCACTCAAATTCCTTCCAAACTCCTCATCCACTCTCTTCTTACTCTCTCTTACTAATCTTTTCACCTCTCTCCTCCTCACTACATATAACTCTCTCGTCCCTCTCTCAGCTTCTTCGTCGCCCCTGTTCCTCATCCACTCATTATATGCTTTCTTCTTTTGTGCCACAGCCTCTCTCACCTCTTCAGTCCTCCATGCTGTTCCCTGAACCCCCTTTCGTCTTCTCTTCACCCCACACACCACCTCACATGCTGCACAGATTTCTTCTGTGAATACCTTGCACACACCCTCCACGTCCCCCATCTGCTCCAATCTATATTTACCCAATCGCTCCTCCACTTCCCTTCTATATTCAGCCTTTATTCCATCCTCTTGTAACTTTTCTACCCTCCTTGTAACACATACTTCCTCCTGTCTTTCCCTTCTTCTCTTCCTCCATCTTGTTTGGACTCTGATTCTGGCCACCACCAAGTGGTGGTCAGAAAGTCCACTCCCCCAACCTCTATATACTCTTGCATCCATTATACATCTTCTCATCCTTTCATCCACACACACATAGTCAATCATTGCCTTCCGTTCATTCATTCCCCGGTCCTCTCTTCTCACCACTCGCCATGTATACCTATGGATCATTTTGTGCCTGAAGAGGGTATTAACTACCACCAACCCCCTCCCAGCACAAATGTCCACTAAAGCACTGCCATTCTCATCCATCTCTGCAGGCACACCCCACTCACCAACCACTCCATCCACCTTCTCATTCCCNCTCTCTCTCTCTCTCTCTCTCTCTCTCTCTCTCTCTCTCTCTCTCTCTCTCTCTCAAGGAAAATACTCTCTTAACCTGTACTGAAAAAATTAACAAGCAATTTTTCTAATTTTCTTTCTCTTGGTTTAATTAAGAAATAATATTGAAAGTTGTAAAAAAAGTATTGGCTTTTAAAAATGGCAACATGCACCAAAAAAATGTTTTAAAATTATTGACTTTTAATGGGGCCTTCCTGTGATGTTTGGAGGGTTGTTGATGTTAATATTTATATGGTGGCTTTGGAGGTGTGGGGTAGAGTAAAGGAGTTTGAAAGCCACACAGCAACTTATTACGTGCCAAATATATGGTTGTTTTGCAGCATAAAGCATTGATGTACACAGAAACACACACACACACACACACACACACACACACACACACACATTGAAGATACAGTATTAATAAAAAGGTAGACATTTAGACTTGGCAGGTAAATGAAGGAAATTAAAGACTCTGTAGATTAATGTTCAGTCTTTTTAGCCAGAGGTTGTAATTTTCTGTTTATCTTGGCTGTCTCCGGATTATTTTACTCAGATTAAGGATGAGTTTATCAGGTGGAGGAGTTAAGTAAAGCCTTGATTAACCTCTTCATTACAAAAGACCACCTGTAATCCCATTCTTGTATTTTGGATTTTTTTGTGTATGCTCTGTTGGATTTATAAAAGAGTTTAAATAATACATAGCACATTCTGTACAGTACTCTTGTTAGAAGCATAAATAGTGGTAGTAGTATTATCAGCAGCAGTAGTAATCGTAGTTGCAACCCCAGGCTTATCTGACGTGTGAACCTAGTGGACTGCAGGCTTAAGTTGATCTGCTCTCCATCTCCTTTTGGAGGGATAGGGAAGAGGTAAGGGACAGTAACCAGGCAGTTGACTGACCTCATTATATCAGTGCCACCACATGAAGACATCACTCCCCATCACCAGGGTATTATCATTTCTACCACTACTATTAGTATTATTGCTGTTGTTGTTGTTACAGGTATTTATTTTTTTATTCTTTCACCCCTCAGATTATTTACATTAGGAGTGACTTAAAATTTGAAGTGGTTAGATACATCATTCCTTAAATCCTTTCAGTACAAGATATATTTCCTGTGTTACAGACATCTGGAGCTCATAGAGATAAAATGAAAAATGCATGACCTCTGGCTGAAGGACTAAAAGGCGTAATATATAATGAATAAAGCTGTAATATACGTAATGCATTAATGCAGAATTATGAAAACTAAAACCCAAGGAGAATAAGCCGTATTTATCCCCTTCATTGTATTATATTGCCATTCATTCCATTTTAACGGGTAGACAATGAGTACTGAGTCACTGATAATTTTTTCTGCATAAAGACTCCACATGGTCTTTCATTTTCTTAGCTGATTGTGTGTTATAGGACTTTGTATGGCTAGATATTAAGATGTCTGGCTATAGATAGATAGATTGTTAGATAGATATTTTAAATACCTGTGTGGATTCAACATTTACAGTGTTGTGTATATTGGCTTATTTAATTGTATTTTTTATAACTCATTTACTAAAGTGATCCTTGCTATCCCCAGAGCTTTATTCAGTGGATGAGAGGTCTTGCGATGGAGGGGTTAGGTCCCCCCCCCTCTCTCTCTCAGAAAATCATCCCCATATAAAACAAGCATTTGCTGTAAAGTAGAAAAAAAAAATGGAGATAGGAAGAATATAAATTATGTCCTTGGGCTGATGAGGTTGACCCAATAAATTCAGGGGGATTGGGTTTCATTTGATTATTATTATTATTGTGGTTAGGTGGAGATGCTCACTATACACTCACTTGATGTAGTGGTGGTTTGGATGTCTGCCCTTTCCTCTCTTCCTTCCTTCCTCTTCTGTCTTTCTTTCCTTGATTCTTTCCTCATCCTTCTGCCTATGGTTGACTTTACACTCCCTCTTCTCCCTTTCTTTCTTTCATTCTGCCTGTGGGTGACTCTACACTGAGTGACAAGCCAAATGGTTTCCTGTACACCAGGAAACCATTTACTATGCTGGGTGGTAACCATATAACCAGATTTTGGCACCTGGTGGTTTAGTGGGTGATTATGGCACTCCAGTCAGATTGAGCTGGTGTAGGTTTTTATTCAGTGGGTGGTTGGGGTTTATTGCTCCCAAAATGGGACTCTGGGATGAGTGAGGCTGGTCACTCTCATCTTGAATGTCAGGACCAACTTGCCTAGCCCCGGGTTCCTACGCTTCTCATGGGGCAACACAGGATTGAATGATGGATGGATGGATTATCTTGATTTTTTTTCAGCTTGAGATAGACTTTTGAACTGGAGGGGTCAGATGCAGCCTAAGTAAAGCCCTTCAGAACAAGGCCTATTTCTTTGTGTATTAAAATTGGTATTATAATAATGATAATAATAAGTACAGAGTGCAGAAATAGGAAGAGAGAAGAGCAGACAGTGATAAAGGTGAAGGAAGAAGTAGGCAGCACTACATACAGGGAGTGGGTGAAGAGAAGTAGGAAGAGAGGGGGGGCAGACACAGAAAAATAAGAATAAAGGTGAGGGAAGAAGTGGGCAGCACTACATCAAGTGAGTGGTTGATGGGAGAAGTAGGAAGAGAGGAGGGCAGACACAGAAAAAAAATAATAAAGGTGAGGGAGGAAGTAGGCAATACTACATCAAGTAAGTGGATAATGGTTCAGTAATAATAATAATAGTAAATAAAGCAGCCTATAATGAGGAACATATGTATATGAAGCCAGTGCATATATAAACACTGTATTATGTGATGGGTGTTTTTGAAATCCACACAGGAACCCATTTGTGAGCTGGCTGGAGTTGTCTTGTGTTAATTAATGTCATAAGTGAGGGAATTATTTGTCTTACTTCCTTGTTGTATGTACACAAATTTTACACACACGATTAGGTTTTTGTCATTTTTACGCAAATTTTATGCACACGATTAGAAAGTTCGTATTTATGTCATGGGGGAATGATTTGTTATGCCTTCGTTATATGTACACAAATTTGCACACGTGGAAAGATTGGTTATCCTTTGTCGTATGGGCACAAATTTCATGCACATGATTTGGATAGTTGTGTTTATCGTGAATGAGGGGATAATTTGTCGTATACTGTATCTTTGTCGTATGTACGCAAATTTACACTCATGATAAGGATGTTTATTTGTGCCTTTGTCGTATGAATGCATATTTTACGCACGTGACTTGGGTGGTTTTTTGGTCCGTAAGTGAAGGAATGATTTGTTCTGTATGCTTATCGTACATACGCAAATCCTACACACGAGTAAGTTGTTTATTTTTATTTGCTAATTTTCTTAGGTCTGAGATATATAAGTTTTTATTGTACAGATGGAGCGTTTGAGATTTATATGTTTATTTTGTAAGGATGGAGAGTTGTTTCGAAAATCTTCATTGCCTGAACGTAAGTAATACATTGTTGGTTAGATAATTTTGTTATTCATGTTGTTATTGATTCTCTTCTTCATTTTGTTATTAATTCTGTTCTTCATACAGTTATTCATATAAACACAGTAATTATGTGGTTTTAATAGCTGGAACTTTTTATCAACTAATTGCAATATTTTTGTGAGACTGTATTTTTATAATTATTATTATTATTATTATTATTATTACTATTTTTTAAAAGTTGCTTTTACTTCCTCTGTTCATCTTCTGTTTAAATAGAAAAATTTGATGACATGGTTTAAATGGCCAGAATACTTCATGATCTGAATAAAAATCGTATGCACGTTNTATATAATTATTATTATTATTATTATTATTATTACTATTTTTTAAAAGTTGCTTTTACTTCCTCTGTTCATCTTCTGTTTAAATAGAAAAATTTGATGACATGGTTTAAATGGCCAGAATACTTCATGATCTGAATAAAAATCGTATGCACGTTATTTATTTGTTATATGTTAGTGTTTTTAATGTGAAATATTATTGGCATTATCAAAATAATTTATCAGCTTGTTTTTTCAGTGTGGAATATTTTGCATTACTGGAGTCTTTTCTCCCCCGAACACAAGTTATATGCACAAGATTACGGGAGTTTGTTTGTTGGTATTTATATGACTTGACAGATATAGCAAACGATGATGCTTTGCATGGGCGGTGAAATAGTTTTAAATTGACTGAAATCTTTGTTGTTTGAACACATCTGCCACACACAATTGGTTTTCTGATATATGATTTTTAATATGATTTTGTGGATATATGCACAGTGACCATGTTTTTGCTTCTGATTTTTCTTTCCCCCTAGGCACTGCATAAACTGTAATGAGCATAGTTATTATCATTTACTATTATTGCAACATGGAGAGGTGTAAGCTTTAATATGCAAAACGAATCACTAATGAGGAGATGCTAGGGATCCTTCAAAGTCCATTAGAATAATGTTTTAGGAGTCATTATTTTAAAGAGTGTGCGTGATATGAAAACAAATATTCCTTTCACATTCGGTTGATTTAAACTATCTGGCTGTACTAGAGTTGTCCAAGTATTGAAGTTAGCTCCCTGTTATTTATTTATTTTTACTTGGAGCAGAGTAGCCTTTGGGTCGTCTTCCTTCAAATAGCGACAGCACTTTTATCTAATATTGTACGGTTTTTGGTTCCTTCTTCCTTGCATTAAAGAGAGAGAGAAAAGTCATGAGAGAAGCAGTATAGTACAGATTAACATTCATGGTCTTGTGACGTACACTCAGCTAAGTATAAGCATCAGGAATTAGTTGGGTTAGAATACAAAATTAGAATATTAGATTTGTCCCAGCCATGAAAGGGGTAAGGTGTGAAATACTTAAAAACAAGGTCACATTTGTTGTGTAGTTATAGGTTTATCATTACACTGTTAGAGTGTATCAGCATTAGAGGGTATTTGTATATCTCTTTAAGTGTGTGTGGGAAGAGGAAATGTTGAAGAAGACCCACAGAGTGTTGAAGGGCGTGATTAAATAGTATTAAAAAGTGAAAAAATTACGAACAAAAGAAAAAGTAGTAATTGATTAGGTTATGTTGAAGCCTTACTGAGTCTGGTGGCTTGTGGAAAGAAAATGTTTCAGATTTATTTTATTATTATTATTATTTTTTTTTTTAGGAGAGAAATGAAGTAATAACAGTCCAGAAAGGAAAAATCAGTAAGTCCACCAGTTTATTTTTGAAGCTTTATTGGAACTTGTGGAAAGATAAGGTTGACAAGAATCACAGAATTTTTGTTAGGGAAAAATTACGATGATTCAGGAAGGCAGTACCCAATACAGCAAAGAGTATTTTTTCTTGATGGATTTTTTTGGAGTCAGCTTTTTGGGCACTGTGAGAAATTTCTATGCACATTATTGCTTTTAGGAATGGAATGAGCTTGGTTTCGTGCAGGTAATTACAGATCACAATGTTTCGTTTGGCCATGTGGAGAGGATGGAGAGTGAGAGACTAACAAGGAGAGTGTATGTGAGTGAGGTGGAGGAGGGGAGAGGGAGGGTGAGATGGAGGGATGGAATGGAGAGATATATGAGAGAGGGGGGTGTGAGCTGGGAGGAGGGCAGCAAACTGGTGGAGGACAGGATGACGTGGAGGTGATATGTTTGTGGCCACCTCTTGTGGGATTAAGGCATTTGGCTATAGATAGATAGACAATGTTTAGTAAGTAGTCATCATTGTAACCCAAATAATCTCATTTTCTTGTTATATTTCATTTTTTCAAAGAGGTAAATAGGATTCACACATCATCAATATTACCCTTACCCAGTTTTAATTATCATCTTTTTATTACATCATAGGTGAAATGGGTCCACAATTCCCAGAATAATTTATAATGTATCAATAAGGGCTGCATATAGTTCAGAAATAAAATAAGGAAGTAGAGAGATACATGAGAGAGGGGATGTAAGTCAGGGGGGGGGGAGCAGCAAAATGACAGGGGACAGGACAACATGGAGGTAGTTTGTTTGTGGCCATCCTTTACAGGATTATGATGTCTGCCTATAGATAGATAGACAGAAGAAGAATATTAAAGAGGTTAGTCACAGCTGCCACACATCCATACCTCTCTAACATGCTGTATTCTTTTTACTCAAAGATTGCCATCTCTCTGTCTTGACTGCAGATGTGTACATTAGACTAACACTGATATATGATACTAGTCACAAAGAAGGGCTGTAGAAGGGAAGTAGAGACACAGTATTATCTTTTTCTCCCATTGAGCTATGTGAAATGAGTTGGAAAAGGACAAAAGATTAGACCAAGGCAGTGTGAAAGAAATATAGTGAATCTGCACTTTCTGTTGTGTTATCTTTGAGATGATGATAGTAACAAAGGAACGTAAACACTGCCATATCTACAACATCTATAAATCAGGTGGCCATCTGGAGAAGATGGAGAGTGAGAGCCTAACTAGGAGAGTGTATGTGAGTGAGAGGTAGGGAAGAGAAGACCAAGGATGCAATGGACAGTTGGAGTAGAGAGGCATATGAGAGAGGGGGTGTAAATTGGGGGGAGGGCAGTGAACTGGCTGGGTAGATAGAGTTAGACATTGGTGGTGGTGTTGTATTGAGTTGCTTAGCTTATTAACCAACACAGCCATTGCACTAACGCTTATTGTTTTGCACCTGACATACTGTATTTGAAAAGAACCTAATTACACTTGCAGTCTCATTTACATGTTTGATGAATTATAGAGGAAATGTTAGTATCTTATTAATTTCTTTTGCATAATCATCATGTAAGATATTTCATTTATTTTGTATTGAAGCTCATGTTATTTTTTGCTTATAAATTTTTGTAAAGCAGTTCATTTAGTTTGTCTTCATAACATCTACTGATTATTTCTTTCCTAATTTGCTCAAAAATCACAGTAACTTCCCCCCGCCTTGAGTTTTAATATATTTATTTAGTTTTCCTTCTGTAATTTTTGTTGCCAATTTCAGTACAGTTTTTAAATCACTCGTATGGAAACGTTAATCACAGAGACAGAAACACGTCTTTTTCTCATGAGCGTCCTTGCCCATCTTCCTCCCCTCAACAGAAAAAACTGATATGTGTGGTCATTGCCGTGGTTGTCATAGCGATTCTCGTCATTGTGCTCATCGTCTACTTCACCAAAAAAGCCCCGCAACCCGCAGAAGAATCACACAACAGAACTTGAGCCAACGCAACATGGCAGTCGTAACTCATGCGAAATTAGGGGTTGCTCCTTAATGGATGTCACTTAATACAGTAAGACAGAATATGATGTGAGTAATATTCTCATAAATGAACCACACAGAACTGCCAGTGTCCATAATTTCAAAGGACATAATTTGAGCTTACTACTTTTGTCAGATTACATGGCATTGTATATAGATTTTATCATATTTTAATTGGAGTTTTTGTATATTTTAATGTCTGTTTGTGGTCATGCTCACTTGAATTTTGAAATGACTTATATCAGCACTCATACATAACAAATTAATCTGTAGACTACAGTACAGGTGTTCCTTTCCTAACGCGGGTATTTGCTTCCTCACCTACCTTGCGTTAGGCAAATATCGCGTTAGAGGGACTCTTGAAAACCCCTATTTCCTTCTGCACCCTTGCCCAAAGTCCATTTTTCCCTCCTTGTGGGGCAAAATTTTTTTTATACCCCCCAATTTAAACCTCCTAAAAGCATTAATATGGTTTTAAAAGATACGTTGGGTCAATGCAGGACTGTTTTATTTATTGTACTGACCTTTTGTGAGGAGAAGAGCAGACACACATCACCAGAGGTGAGGTAGAGGGGGAGAACATGCACTAAAATCCATCAAAGTCTGTTTCACTAGTGACACTCCAAACACCACTTTCTAGGTCCATCATAGCTTCTTCATCCTGCTGTTGCTAGATATCCCCTTGCTGTAGACCAGTTGCAGCTTGTCTGGTGAAGTAACGAGTGATCAGTGACTGTTTATGGCAGTTTACTCGGTCAGTGTGCATACGATTGTAGATGCTGATTGCATCAACAATCTGCTTAATCACGTCGTTGCCTCTTGCAAGGGAAAGGTCACTGTCAAAGATGAACTCCTTGAGAGACTCAGCTCGACTCAGGATTTGACATAAAACTTCATTGCTGGGTTCACCTGCTTGTCTGGCCTCCCTCTCTTCCTCTAGCTGTTCCCTCTCCTCTTCGTCCCTGTCTTGTTGCTCAACTTCCTGCATAATCCGCTCATCTGAAGTGTCACTGGTGTCCCTGGCAATTTTCATCACCTCACCACAACTGGGCACACCACATTACAGCTCGCCTGGTTCAGATCACTGCATTATGCTAACAGTGCCCATGTTAGAATGTTTATTTCCTTCCACAAAATTATGCTGCATTAGGGCAGTATCGCGCTACAGCAAACTGCATTAGGGGAGGAACACCTGTATAATTTTGGGAATAATTTCTATATTTTTTTGTAATCAGGATTCAGTATATCTTTTCAACCATTCCTTTGTCTTGCATAATTATTAACTTGAGTGTAGAATATAACCAACTGATTTTTTCATAATATTTTTGGTTTCTGTATGTAAGAGGAATATATTTTTTCAGTCATATTATTATCTTGCATAATGGCTAATGTGACTTACGGATCTAAACACACAACATAACAAAAACCGTCTTTTATCTTTTATATCTTCTAAAGGGAAATTTCCAAAGTATTCTCTTCATGCTTGAATTCCCTTTTTTTAACATTTTTCAGTATTCGCCTAAGCACTAATGTAACTTATAAAATCACACACAGACTAATACAAAGCCATTTTTCAGCATTACTGTATTATCAAGATTTTTAGCATTTTTTCCCGTATACATGAGCTAATTTCTTCGTATATCTCTTTATTTATGGTTATTTTTGTTGTATTTTCCTCATTAGTAGAAATATAACTCTTAATCACTTAAGATAACACTAGCTGGTCTGTAGATATTCTTATTATCGTATTTTAAGGCTGTGTGGAGAGAATGGAGGTGAGAGACTAACTAGGAGAGTGTATGTGAGTGAGATGGAGGGATGGGGAGACAGGATGAGATGGAAGGATGGAGTAGAGAGGTATATGAAAGAAGGGGGCGTAAGTTGGGAGGATGGAGGGTGTATATGAGAGAAGGGGGTGTAAGTTGAGAGGATGGAGGGTGAGGGACAAACTAGAAGAGTGTATGTGAGTGAGGTGGAGGAGGGGAGAGGGAGGGACAAACTGAGAATGAGATGCAGGGATGGAGTAGAGAGGCATAGAAAAGAGAGGGAGGTGTGAGTTAAGGGGAGGACAGTGAAATGCCAGGGGATAGGGTGACATGGAGGTGATTTGTTTGTGATCATCCCTCATGGAATTAAGGTGTCTAGCTGTCAATAGTTGGACAGTTTTTTAAGGAGCCTTTGCATATACTGTATCAGGTATTGATTTTTGGATGAATTTCTGGGTCATTTTGTATTTTTTATGTAATATATATAATGACCAGTGGTATAATTAAACCGGTGATATATACAATATATGTACAGTATATATAATTGTCTGTAGTGTACCAATAATTTTTAAGCCGATAATTATCACATAAATTATACAATCACCCATCATGTAATTATTAAGACCAATAATTTTCACTTAACATAAATATATATTGTAATTTTTAAGCCGATAATTTTCACATAAATGATATCACATGTAGTGTAATTTTAGCCCATAAATTTCACATAGCATAAAAGATATCACTTGAATAATTACAAGATCTGATAATTTTTACACAACATAAATGGTATCAATATAAAGCTGAAGCCTTTTACAAACACAAAAGCCATCACACATAGTATAAATTTAAAGCTGATAACTTTCACCTGACATACGCACATAAAACCCTTAGCATAATTATTCAAAGCTGATCCTGAAAGACATTAATATAAGTCATTGTTGATGGTTCCTCTCCTACAATTTTTTTTTTTTTTTGTGACAACTCCAGCCAGAGAAATTTTTATATAAATGTTGATGAGTAAGTTGTAACCAATTTATTGTGCAAGTTAACCCCTTCATTCCAAGCATGTGTCTTATATTTATGTATTTGCTGTATTTTTATTTTTATTATTTTTTTCAGGTAACTATTCAGGATGGGCCAGATTTTTTAATTTGGTGTTTCTTTCTCTCTCTCAAAGAATGTCTAAAAGCAAAAAAAATAAAAATAAATAGAGTGAGGGGGTTAAGTAATGTATAGAGTCTAATTATTTGCCATCAGGTCTCTTTATAAGCCAGGGTTTGTTCCTAGAAATCAGAATTAATATTTTCCCATTGAAATATTAACAGTTTGGGAGAATCGGAAAGTCAGGTTTAGAGAGACTGAGGTGGAAATTGAATTGGCATGTTTTCCAAGAGATAATAATAATAATAATAATAATAATAAAAATAAAAATAATGGTGATAATAAAAATAATAAAATTTGGCTTATATCGAGGACTTTGTGGTGGCTGTATTTATTTTGTGATGTAGGAGACATCAGCCATTTTCTTGTTGGCATACGAGGCTTTCCAACATCCCTTTTCCGCCATTTTATTTCCCCACATGGGATGGTTATATTCTCTTGGATCTTATTTGTACAGAGTTGTTAATATTAGACAGACCTGATATGTAAGGAAATATGAGGGTATGTTTTAGTGTTTGTTAATTGCACAAACTGTCAATATGGAGTCTTAAGTAACAATTACAGTATAATAAGTTCTAATCAGTTATAAGATCAGTAGCCAGTCACCTATTACATTCTCTCTCTTTCTTTCCAAGGTATAAGAATATGACGCTTGAGTGTAAGGAAGTTCAGTAGATACCAAACGTGTTACTGAAAGATATAATCAGTAAGGATGATCTCTTACTCTCATATTCAGTCTCTGTCAGTATTAAGAGACATAGGAACAGACAAGGCATAAAAAAATAATGATAATATCTAGCCTTATATTACTCCTATTTAAGGTGCAGTGGCCAGAGACTAAGCTACACCCTGTCCAGTACCAACCAGGTGTAATACAGAAACTAAATCACCAAGGAACAGGTGTTAGGAAGCCTCGTAAACCCACAGGGATGCCGAGCCTAATCTCAAATGTACTCTGTATGTTTAAAAATGAGGTGTTTGGTTTTATGAAGTTTTCTCGTAATGTTATATCCTTTTTTTGTACAGCATATTTGTGTCAGTACTTGTACAGCTTCGCATCTTGTTAAGTTCACAGAGTTGGACTTTTGAGACCAGTTTTTCAGGACCATTTTTGAGACCAGCTTGTCTGTGACCATCTTTTGAGACTCATAAATGTAGACCATAGTTTGAGACCAATTAATTTAGATTATAGAATATTTGAGACCAGTTTATAAGTCCATTTTTTTAGACCAGTTTAATCTAGACCATTTTTTTAGACCAGTTTATTCTAGACCATTGATTGAGACCAGTTTATCCAGAACACTTTGCCTGTTTGATTCACAGTTGTATATTTGAACTGCATTGCTGGTTACCCTTCTGAATGGGGATGTCTGTTGTTTCATACTCCTTCCAGACCATTTTCACTTGCCTCAGGGGACATGTGCGTATTGGAGGAGTTACTGACGGCTGTTCCTAATTGTGACAGTTTGAAAAGCCACTCCTAAGCTCAGTAAAATTGTCTGGAGGTAGGAAGAGTAGGTAAATGACCATCACAGTGACGAGGTAATATTTGGTATTTGCACCTCTTGTTGTTTTGTTTCCAGCCTACAGGCAAGATTATCTAGTTTCAATGAGACTTAGTGAACTGGAAGGGTTAGATTAGCCTTTATTAACCCCGAAGGAGTAACTTTGGAGATGGTGCCTTCATGTGGTGGCACAGATATGATTTGGTGTATGGAAATATCTCTCTGCTCCTTCCCAAACACCAAAAGGACTGCAGAAGTATTTTAACTTTAGCCAGCAGTTCATTGGGTTCACATCCATGAACAATAACTGCATCAGCAACCTGTATCTCTCTGTCTATATATCCCTGAAGCTAAATAAAATGATGTGGCTACAATATATATATATATATATATATATAATAATAATAATAATAATAATAATAATAATAATAAAAATACATCCCGATACAGAAGCAGCCAGCTGTGTACGTAAGCATTATAAACAACATGGCAACACATTTAGGTGAAACTTAACAGGCTGTGTTATATTTGTGTGTAAATGATTTCTCTTCTGATTACAAGATGTTAAAGTTCCTATATGGGTTATGCCTCACTGTTTTAGGTAGTTCATAGACACACACACACACACACACACACACACACACACACATACCTTTTCCCACCTAGCTAGGAAAGGTGATATGCATTTATTCATTCCTTCATTAAGCTCATAATACATTCATGCGTGTGTAAAGAAAGTCATTCATCAGTGTTTTGAATTATTGAGAATGTAGGGAGCAATTTTTAGAGCCTTATAAACAAAGTGTATTATTAAGACGGAGAATGCCAAGAGGAAGGAAGACCCCTGGATTGTTATTTTCAATATTATTATAATTGTTATTTATATTTATTAATACTATTTAAGCACAATGATATTCACTCACTTTTAAAAGCCATATTATTAACACTAACAGTGTGAAAGCGTGAAAAAATCTGAATTTCATATGGTATTTTCTTGTTATGATAAAACCTTCCTGACATTTCTTTGTCTTTGCTAACTGCATTGTGTGATGTGGGATGCAGGCTGCTTACATAAAAAGATAACACATGTTCCTTAAATGACCATGAAAAAGAAGGGATTGCTCACTGTATGATGTCAGTCGTAATATTTCAGCCAAGAAAATCAAAGATGTATAGAGGCAACACAGTAAGTGAGATATTCCTTTGCTTCATGATTGTGGGGTGTAAAACATGTAAAATAAATAATAATACTGTAGTAATGATGATGATGATAATAATAATAATAATAATAATTTCTGACATCAAAGCTTATGTGTGGTTTCATATGTAACTTTATGAAACACTACATGAAGCAGATTTAAATTATGTCTACCTTTATGAAAGAAGTTTGACCATTTTCTGACTGACTATTATATAAATTGGATAGTCTTGTCATTTCATACTTTTTTAGTATGTTTCAGAATTGATCATCATAAATGAAGGGGCTGCCTATACCTCTGTGGACTCAGTGTTATTAATACAACTTTTAGTCAGTTGGGTTTCATAGGCTCACAGTGCCTCTTCCTTACCATTTTATTTCTACCTGTGACATGTTAATATTCTTTTGTTTAGTATATTTCTAAACTACGTTCATATTAAGTTGGTAAAAATAACGTACATGAGTACTGAAGAATAGTATAGCTTTTGTCAGAAGGGTGATGCCTTTTTGGATTCTATATTTGCTACCACTATACTCTTTTTACTCTAACTTGGCCTAAAATTGCCATCTCTCCACATTGAATGCTAGGTTGTAACAATGAATTAGCACTCGAATATTAGGTTAGTCATGAAGAAGTGCTGTGGAAAGAAAGTAGAGCTGTAGTTTTTTCTTTTTCTGCCTTTGAGCTATGTGAAATTGGCTTCAAAACAATGAAAATCAGGGCCAAGTTAGAGTAAAAACAGTATAGTCAGTGTTATTCAGCTCAGTGAACACCTTTCATAGGGATGATGTTAATGGAGACAGATTTTAATGTTGGAAATGTATATATAAAGGTATAGCTATGAGTGGTCCTTCCACAGCTGAATAAAATGTCTAAAGGTAGCAAGAATAAAGAGAGAAAGATAGATGTAGTGAAGAGGGTAAGGAAGAAGTACTGGAGACTCTTGTAAACCCAAAAGACGAGGAATTTTGTCGGCTGCCTCGGATTTTTTGAACTCCGAGTCAGTGCTGGGAAATACTGTAGGTTGTAGTAGGTAGTTCTTCACTCCGAGATCTTCCATATTGTTGTGTATAGTAGTAGAGCAGAAGTTTTAACACAATGTGCCCCCATAACTCCTTCATCCTCGGGTGGTCTACGATATTTTAGTTTTGCTGCCACCTGATGATTTTGTTCAGGTTAATTAGGACTTGTAATTGTACAGGGGTGACTGAAGGCTGCATCTAACCTCACTAGTTCCTTTATAAGCTGTGGAAAGTAGAATGATAAGAGTGAGAGGAAAATGACAGCGACATTCTCTGGCTAAGGAATTATCCTGTGATCCGTTTTATTTTTGCTGTCTACTCATAATTTTTCCCTGTCCCCTCCCCTAAGAAGGATGGTGGACTGCAGGGGAAGGGCAACTGTAGCCTGCAGTTCATTGGGTTCACTTTTCATTTGAACCTGGGGCCACAACTACTATTACATATAATTTTAGACATTTTAAAACTGGAGGGGTTTGGAGTAGCCTTCAAGATTTTTTTTCATAAAGTCATCAGGTTTCAGTAAAGACAGAATAAAGCTGGCATACTTGAGGTGAAGGGGTTAATAATATTTTGCCATTGGTGACTTATATTTTATTCCTGGTTCCACTAAATGATCCTCTACTCAGCCTGAGTGTGTCTGCTTGTTTGGAAAGAGTTATTGATGATTTTATTTAACCCTTTCAGTATGAGTGAGCTATCACAGGGTTATATTGTGGGTGATTTTGGAAATTTCCCAATGCCTCCACCTTAGTGGTTTATTCTGCTCATTAAGCCTCACTGTTGTCTTGTGTGTTATTAATGTAAACTGAATGAAAGTTATTTAAATAACCTTTGTGTAAATAACATACAAATGAAGGTTAAGGTTCATTTTATTTTGTTTATAAATATTTCAGTATGGTTACATGTGTCAGCCTTGGTCACCCAATGGCGGCTCTCCATCCTGCTTGATATCTAGCCGCCTCTCTGTCCAGTCCCCTGTCCCTGAAGTCACATACTCTCTCTCTCATATTCTCAGTGGTCAAGGAAGCTTCCTAACACCTCTTCCTTACCAGTTTATATATGGATATGGCTGGCTAATACTTTTATTGTACATTTTATATGCAAAGCATGTTTCAACAAGTGGGTTGGCAGAGGGTTAGGGCCCCTGCCTGTAAAACTACTAATTGTCAAATGCCACCCCTTACAGAATTATGGCATCTGGCTGTAGACAGATAGTACTTTCATATTAGAATGATTTAGGTAACACAGAAGAGGATGGCAGGGTGTAAAAGGCAATATAAATCACTTCGGAAGAGGTGTTAGGGAGCTTCCCTGACCAAGGAGTATAAGGGCCTGTGACCTCATCCAAGGTGTTTGTCAGTCACCAAAAACAAACCACTAAGGAAGAGGGGCTATGGTGCTTGTTATGCAATTTACAGTATTGACAGATTAGAATCATATGGTGGAAGGAAGATTAAAATATACAGTCAACTTTGTATTTATCAAAGGGGTTAGGATTACCAATGGTGAATTTTTGAGAAGCAGCCTTTCAATATGAGAGATTTTTCTGAAGATAAATAAATCTGTAGTAAGAATAAAGAGAGAGATCATCCAAAAGGGGCAACGGAGATTGATTGATACCCTGCCAGGAAGAGAAGTAGACTGGTGTGAAAACAGAGTAAGAGAAATAGTATGGCAATAGCCTAAGGGTCATAGTGTGAAAATAGCATAAGAATAATAGTGTAAGAGATAGATTGGTGTGGAAGTAGCATAAGGGAAATAGATTGCTGTGGAAGCAGCCTGAGAAATAATGTGGTAATAGTTTAAGAGAAATAGTGTGGAAATGGCATAAGAGAATTGGTTTGGTAGTAGTGTAAGAGGAATACTGGTGTGGAAATAGCAAGGGTGAAAATAGCAATAAGTGAAAGGGT